>JAFIRS010003867.1:0-110747 GCA_018342105.1 Gonioctena quinquepunctata | reverse complement strand
GGTTTACATTTACCCAACAAAATTTAAACCCGCCCCCCCAAAGAGTTCTAAGAAAAATTTTTTAAACCCCCATCTTTTGTTCCCCCCAAAAAAAATTCAAACAAAATAAAAATCGGGAAAAAAGGGTTTGGAAATTTTAACCACAAAACTAATACATTAAAAAAAAAAATGGATCAAAATTACCTAAAAAAAATTTTAGAGCTGGCTGCAAAAAACCCGGCCAATTGAGTAACAGAACAAAATGGCCCAAACACAGGGAAAATTTGAAGCATACGCACAAAAAAATCGGGAATGGAAAGGTTATTCCTGTTTTTTGGCCAATCAAAAATTTTTAAAATTTTTTTTAAAAACCCCAAAAAAATGACCAAAGATAGTTTTTATAGAAGATTTAAAAAGGGAATCCGTTTTTTTTCCTGATTTTTGCCCTTGAAATTTACCGGGCCCCCGGGGGTTGCCCCAAAACTCACCCCCAATAGATAATGAATGAAAACTCACATCCTCACCCACGATGGACCCCTCTCAGGCAAAACACTAAAAACAAAAAAAAAGAATCCCACCGTTTTAGGGGGGCATTAAAAACCCCCGATCCCCAAGATTAAAAAAACCCCAAATAAAGAAAGAACAAAAAAAATTTTTCAATAAAAAAGGGTGGGTATCTAAACATGAAAAAAGGACCTAATCAAATGTTTTTTTAAAACCGGATACAGCCCCCCCCGGGGCTATTCCAGGAAATCAATAATTTCAAAATATCAAATCAAACAACCCTAAATTTTTTTTAAAGCAATTTATTTTGGGTTTAGGTAAAAAATCATGAAAAAAAAAAATTTTTTTGTGTTAAACAAAAAAATTCCCCCGGGGGAAACCAAAAGGGAAACACCCCCAAACTTTTTCCGAAAAGATTGAAACAGAATTTCGGGAAAAATTTAAAGATATTATTAGACAGACGGGGAAAATTTAACGCCCGGGTGTTTTTTAAAAAGTATTTTTTTTTATGAATCTATTTTCAACAAAAAATTTAAAAGATCACAATGCTAAATTTTTAAAAAAAATTTAAAATAATCTCCATAACCATTCCACGAAGTTTTAAAAACCCCTTTTGGGCTAATTGAATACCGGGTGATCTAAATTTTCCTTCCCCCTTTTAAAGTTTTTTCACGAAGAATTAAATGAACGGAATTGACTCCCAATTTTAAAAACCGCTCCCCGGAAATCATCAAAGACTTGCATTTATTTTGATCAGAAGCTCGCCTTCTCACAAAACACATATGTGCCCAGCGCAACCATACCATAACTCACCGCCACAGCCAACAAATTTCTTTGTCAAATGCAATTCATTTCTGGGCCAAAAAATTATTCAGAACTTAATAGAGCGCTGAGCCATTAAACTTGCTCACCCAAATTCTCTAGAAAAGTAATTCAGAAAAAAATATCGTAAAAGAAAATAACTACCAAGATCACTTGTGGATTAAACTATCAAAATGATACATGTTAGTCCGCTACCAATAACAATGAAACAAAAACACATACGTACAAAAAATTATCCAATAAATCAGCAAAATAGCAGAAAATACAAACATAATAATAGCACACGTTTCGTGTTTAAATTTGGCCTATATAATTACTTCGTAATCTTACATGGTATTTCATGCAGCCTGTTTGCCTTTCGAAATCGCAATTTTACCTTCAAAGTACAAATGTTATTTCTACATATATGTTGAAATTCCATAGAGGATTTCGTTTATAGGCCAATCCAAACAATACCTACAGAAAACGAATCTCAGTTCCTACAACACTCAAAACCACAGCATTTGTTCAAACAAGAAAAGGAAAATTAACATAACTAATTTTGACAAGGTTGGTACCTTGACAAAAGAAAAAAATCCAAAACGTCAGAAATTTCCCTGAAATTATCTTACATAAAAAAGATACAAACAGTATTAACAATAAGAATGAAAAACCCCAATGAAATCTAAAGTTACTTTGCAACTTCAAACTCTCACTCCACAACAAAAATATAAAAGAAAAAAATAAATTAAACTTTAATTTTTGCCACGAAAAGTCTTACATAATTCATGTCGTGTTCGCACAAGTTTTAAACCCAACTTTTTCAACTGCCACGTTTAGAATTTACCCAGGTTATACAGTGTGGTCCATAGGTATGCAAATGCACCAGCCTTTGCCAGTTACACCTGTTTCAAAACCTGGAACAGGTCACCAGCCGTCACCCGACAAACCGCATTCTTTTGCCCGGTTCCACCAAGTGCGTGACAGTCCTGTAATGTTCAGAGAACATCGTGGGAAACCTGGCGTGTTGCTGCGAAGCTGCGTTCTTCCCCCAAACTCGAGCCGTACGCCCTGCAACCTCCCTGGGGAATGAGTTCAAAGCCTCGCCGCCCGGACGAACCAGCCCTTGCTTTGCCCGCGTTCCAAAGCGCATTCACGAAGGGTGATGACTGAACTTTGACGGTTAGGTCTCGAAGAGACTGCCAAAGCAGGAACGATTGCTGATATTTCAGAAGGTTACCGCCCATTGAAAATATCTATAAATAGAGACAAATCGCCAACCTCTTCTACGCAGTTCCGCGACAAGTGAGCGAGTTTTGTAAGCGAGCAACACCATTTATCGTAGTTCTGCCCGCTGGCTGGTGAATCCAATAGCCTCAGGATATGTTTAGGTGCCAAGCTCCAAACATTATGGGAAATAAAGTATTCCAAGATCAGGTCGGATCTGTGCCTTATAGATCATAAGCAGCTGAGTGGGGGTGGAAATAGCTCTGGTACCAAAGTCAAAACCAAGTTTTTGGGATGCACTTTGGCACGGACCCTTACCTTTCCCAGGAAAGGTTATTGCTGATAAAAAAATGTCGCTAAATGATGACGAAATTCGTGTGGTAAGGTTACCCTTACGCTATGTTAGGCATATGAGATCGGCTTTTCTAGAGAAAGTTACGCTTTTTGTTTTGTTTGTATTGAATTCTACCAAAGTTATTAGATCCCCAATCGAGTACCAAGCCGCTAAGTCCATATTTATATTATTGCCTGCTCTTCCTCAAAGTTCACTTCGCTCACGGCTGAAGGCAAAAATTCTGGAAGAGAAAAGGTATGGAGGGTACCTTACTACCCAAAGCTGTGTACTGGACATGAAAATATTGAAATTCCTTCTTGCACCCTCTAAACCGCTAAGCCAAACCCTCCCACCTAAATGAGAAGGGGAATGTGCGGCACCTGTTCAAAGATTTTCATTCTTGTTCAGCAATATTAAGTTTTTCTTTGAATTTTGTTGTCATAACTAAGAAAAAATTTATTTTTGAAAATGTAAAATGAAGGAAATAATGTCACATACCGTTTAGGAAGTATACTTTCAAATCATCTTAAGCAATTAAAATAAATGTTCAAAATACCACCATTCACTCTTGACAATAAGCAAGTCGTTCTTGGAATTCTCGTACAACATTTGTGCGTACCTTAGAGGTTATGTTGTTAATTTCTTCCGTTATCCTAAATTTTGCAATCTGCACATGTTCGGCTCCATTGGAAATATACTTTTGATTTTCATAGTGTAAATTGTCAAATTGGCAATAGAAATCGACCTGTTTTAGAGGTTTTTGAACAAATACATACAACTATAAAATGAATTTATTCCATACCTATGGGATCGCACTGTATAGCATATAAGAATTCCTGAGCATTTATCACGTTCCCGCAAACCAAACCATTGACTTTTCGGTATTTCATTATTATGCATATTAAAAGTAAATGCTCGCGTCGAAGCAGACATATCAAAGTTGTTTTAATGGAACACCTGTATTGTTACATCTTGGCGTCGCCGCGACTTCGGCTTCCTCACCGCAACGCCTGTTTCGCCGATTTTTATAAAAATTGAAAACTAAATAACATCGAAATGCATAGAAATCATCCACCTGACCAAGATAAAGATGGCTATTGATTTATAAAACCCGTTCCTGGTCATACAGAATGTCTGTAACATTGTCGCCTTTATATTTCGGACAAAGATAACTCTATATTTCAAATAGAACACTTGTATTTTTATTCAAAATGTCAGTGTACCAAATTGTTTTCTATTTCATATTGTTTCCTATACCTAACCTCAATAGTTTTTCAGATAGGCTTTCAAATAGTAGTTCTATTTCAATGCATTCTTTGAATCAAGTAGCTCTGAAACGACATTTATTCAACTTCTGTTGAAAGAATTTCATTGACAGTTATTGTGTTTTACGTTATTCTGTCATTCACCGAATTATTAGCGTCGGAAATGAAAACTTATCCCATTCCAGAGCGGATAGATATTTACCTTAGCGATTGCGAGTGTTTAGAGACCCGCTTTTGCGTCGAAGGTGTATGCCCAAAATATCCAGGACCGAATCATCCAAACAAAGCCGGTTTTCAAAACGATTGCTACATCAAGTTCGAAGGACTGGAAGTGTAGCTTATGGAAAGGCAAATAGACCAAAACCTTCCATTGAAATGAGGGAAAATGAATTTAGCTATGTGACCGTTCCATAGAAACCTCATACGAGTCAACGTACGATCGAAAAAAGATACAGGGATAAGCAGATTGGGCATTTCTAGGTAATAAAATATAAATTTCACCCGTACCGTATTTAGATGCACCAGGAATTATATGAAATAGACTTCCATCGACGAATCGAGTTTTGTCTACATGGGTTCCTTGGACAAGTTTGCAGTGAGGATAAACGTTTGGGTTCCATTTTATTTTCTGATGAATCTACTCTTCATAACAATGACTTAGTGAACAGACAAGCCAACTCCATTATTATAGCGGGATGTGAATCATTTTTCCGGGCACTCTGATCACCAGTGAATAGATGGCCAAGCCGTCGCGAGGAATTATAGTGCGCTGCCAAGCACCAAATTTTTATGAAACCTGAATGCTCAAAAATTTGACAATTTTACGATGATCTGCCTTGAGCTTCTGGAGAATGTGCCGCGCCAAATGCATCACCCGGAATGAAGTCATACCGAATGAGCCCAAGTACATCTCCAAATTCAGTGTCAGACAGTTTTAAAGCTCATGCTTCCGAATGTTTGTAGGTATAGATTAAATGTATACAGGTAGGAAGGACCTCTTCACAAAATTGGCCAGCGAAAATCACTGGTGATTTGATTTGCCCTCGATTTTCCTACGGGATACTTCGAAGAAGGAGGTTTAATACACCTCCAAACTACACTAAAAACATGAAGTATACCAAGCGTCGCTTCTTCGAAGAGTGGACGCCTCTCAACAACATATTGAATGTTAAGAAGTCTTTCATAGAGAGAGTGGCTCTTCGTATTCAAATAATAGGATGGTCATTATTTCGAGCACCTACTTTGAATTAAATAATACATTTGTGTTTCATACCTTTAAGCTTGTTTCAGTTGAATAATGAAAATTAGTAGTCTGTTTAATGACCTAAATGTCAGAATATGAATGAATGATGACTTCATCTTAGTGAACAGTAAATATTTTCGATAAAGTGGCAACAATCCGTCAATTTAAATTGTGTGAGCAAATCAAATAAATGTCGTTTCAAAAGCTATCTTGATTCAAAGAATGCATTGTGCAAGGTCCTACTCAAAGCCAATATCTGAAAAAATTATTTAGGTTAGGTATAGGAGCCCTACCATGAAAGTCTAAAGCGTAATTGAATTTATTTTGTTCCATTTGAAATAACAAAGTTATCTTGGTAATGAAATTATAAAAAAGTGACAATGATTTTTTAACATTCTGTATAATATGGGGAAACGGGTTTTATCGAAACTGCGCCCAAAACCTTTATGCTTCAAGCCTGTGTTCTTGAAGGATGATTTCTAGCGCATTTGATGTTATTTAGTTTCCAATTGTACCTAGCATTTTCATAAAAATCAATAATAACTCGAGAATGGTTATAGTTAGGTACATAGTACCTTGTATGAAATCATATTATATTTTTCCTGACCCACCGTAAAAGTGTAACGAAATACAGAAGTTCCATTTAAAACACAACTTTGATATGTCACACTTTTTAGTTACCCTGTAAAGCTCCAAAATAATTTCCCTTTGCAAGTTCTCAAATCGTTTATACATATAATGAAATGAAGAAACCCCGAAAAATTTATGGTTTACAGGACAGTGTCGTATGGGGTGCCTCTAATTCTGTATATATATATATATATATATATATATATTCAATTTCGTATATATATATATATATATATATATATATATATATATATGTCCAGTAGGTGGTATTGCTTTTGAAATCTACCAAAAGTTCCAGCTACGTATGCAACTTGCCGGTGTTACGCAAAACCAAAAGCCTCAGGATCAATGCCTCAAGCAGTCCACGTTGTCTGTAATGCTTTGGCGGAACTATTACGAACGGATGTTGAGTTAATGGAAGGCTCTACCCATTCCAGAAAAATCCAACTATTTGATTTTCCCTTGAAGCCTGAGGATTACCCGAAGTCGCCTTTAATGCTGAAATTTTGTAAATCCTATTATCCACTTTGTGTTAGCCCCACTGTTTTGTTTTCCGTGCAAAGCAAACTCTGATTGGAGATGGTTCTCCCATTTTTTTTCGACTTTCAAGAAAAATGCACACATTGTCTTACATGTGTGTAATTAGATAAGCAAAATTGCTGTTGTTCTTTGAAGAATCAATAATATAATCATTCAGCTGAAGCTATTGTGTGTGTACTGATTTCTTTTCTTGAATCCGTCTCCAATGAATAACTTTTTTTTTTCTTCCCATTTTTCGATTTTTTTGTAAAAAAATGTACTACAATGCCCTACGTGTGTAATTAGATATATCATGAAGAAATTTTTTTAAGAAACTCAAATGTCAAGAACCAGCCCAAAGTTTGTTGTTAAAAACACTTTTCTTGAATCCGTCTCCAATGAATGACTTTTTTTTAAATGAAAATCCAGTTATCCATTAAAACCATCAATGGCATTATAGGAAAATGGAAATGATTCCTAGAGCAAGAGATATGCAAATACAAGAACCATGATTTAGACCATTTGAGCTTTTTTCTAGATGATCACAAACCAAATGGGAAACCAAAATGTCAGACAGTACCAAACTTTTGCAGTTATGGGTAATAGCTATTTGGGTCAACGATTACGGGTAGTTAATTCCAAATGAAGTGTGAAAGTTCGTATACAGTTGATGTAATATAGGATTTCGTGAAAACATACCCAACAAGAATTTTTCATTCATCTTCAAGGTTTTTCTCCATCATATGTATACGAAAACTATAGTTTATTTGAAATATTATGTGCAACTCTATTCTTCGAATTAATTTATCGATTTGAAAAAGTTAATCTACTGGTGAAATCCCGGAAATAATCTTGGAACTGTGGGGATTTCAGTAGACTCTGTGGGGTATTATATCAAAATTCATTAATTTTTCAGCCTATGAGATGTACAGCTTCGTTCATGTTTCTATAAAATACATTTCATAGGAACATATCCCAATTAGATACGCAGTATCAATTTGTCCAGTAAATTATCTAATCCCACTTTTCCAAGTATTTAGCGATACGGGATTGCTTATTGTTCTGCGCTTTGTGTATATTCCATGTCATTTGTTTTGATAATATATTTTTTTCTTTTTCAGGTAACATCGCCCCTCAGAATTGGATGCTCTAATCGGTCAGCCAGTCAAGTCATTCGGAGCAAT
This sequence comes from Gonioctena quinquepunctata, assembly GCA_018342105.1. Classification (NCBI taxonomy): domain Eukaryota; kingdom Metazoa; phylum Arthropoda; class Insecta; order Coleoptera; family Chrysomelidae; genus Gonioctena; species Gonioctena quinquepunctata. The sequence goes on along the minus strand of JAFIRS010003867.1, from coordinate 103,061 downwards.
GAAAAAGTACAAAATTCCAATGAACCTTAGCGAGATATATAAATAATAATATTAGATAAATATATGTGCTTGAAAGCTTTATATAATGTATATATAACTATTGACCGTTATCTGCGAAACGACAAATGTCATCACAATGGAAAATGGCCGAAGTTTTTCCGTGTATTGAACAAATAATTTCTGAAAAAAACAGATTTTGTCTGTTAAAGTATAAGATTCCCCTGCATATGAAATGACCAATTTAGTAGCATGCTTTTATTTTCCCTAAACCTGCATTTGCCCCCCGGAAATATAATCTTCTTCCCAAATATTTTGTTAATTTTAGGCTTTTTTCTAGAACGAACTCGATAGAGAAATGAAAAATTAATGTTGGCCCAAAATTAAAAGGTTGTGACAATGCCAATTTTTTCCAATGGAGAAAAGGGAATTTCACAAAATACCGAAAATTTACGGGAAGAAGAACCCAGTTATATTATGTCATATGCCCAAATTTCATTCATGTGAAATGGAACCCAAAAAAAAACCCAAATTATTGCTTGGTATCAGTAAAATGAGAATAAGATACAAAAAAGTCCCCAAAGTTATATACAATGATCATACAAAGAATCGTCTAATAAAATTAGAATTTAGATTGAGCAATATATTTTTCACCAATTGAGTGTAATTTCAAAGGGATTTTTTTAATCCGTACTTTGCGGAAAAATCTGTCAATTGTATTTTCTCATTTCCCCAAAATATTGTCGATGACAAAAGCACGAAGGGGATAGAGAACGCGGTAGCACAACCCATGACCAATAAGCAAAAATGAAGCACACGTAAAAGTTCCAAAACATTTGACGAAATTTCAAAGGTGATTAGACACTGGGTATTCATTTATTTCCCTTTTTGGAATTCCATATTTATCGAGTTCAAAAAGAGGAGCCTTATCCTTTACCTAGGATATACATAGTACAAATAACATCAATAGAACGAAATTTATTTTCCCCGGTATGAAAATTTTAATTTCCAGTTTCTGAAAATTTTTTTTTAATTCGCTGGTACCTACATTTATTTTTTGGGTAAAGGTAAGAAAGGAAATTCACCCAACTAGATAAACCGTTTGGTAGCACCTACGTTTTTTCTTTCCGAAGTCAAAAGGCGATACTACTCGAATTGAAATACAGCCTTCCAAAGGTGGGGCGGTTTCCACTATTCCACATTAGTGAAATCTGTGTGATTTTTTGTAGATTGGGTTTTAAAAGGATGTTCCACCAAAAAAAATAGCCCATGAAAACCACGAGAACGTCAAAGAAATTTTATATATAAAAAACCCCAATTCCAGAAAAAATGAAATTCCCATGTAACCTTAGAAATTTATCAAACTATCATTTAAAAGATCAATAATGAATTAAAATAAGATGTCCCTACCCTTCCAAAAACACCACCCATTGGTACCCACCTACCCCAACACCTTTGAACTATTCAACCAAACCCAAATAAAAGCATACCAAAAAACATTATAAAACGAAATCCCCAAACTTTTCCCCAAAACCCTTCATCAAAAATTTGGGCCATTAATTTAAAACAAGAAAAAGTCCATGACCCCCTTAAGTTTTCCAAAATTTTTCCGAAACAAAAAAAAACCCTTAAAATTTAATAAAATAAAAAGAGATCCCCCCTTTTAAAATGAATGTTTTTGGGGTAAAATGTTATACCATCTAACACTAACCCAATGTCCCCATACGTTTTTTTTGATTATTTCCCCGTTTATCCTTTTTCAGCAAAAACATTTATATCTACCATGTATTTATAAATGATTTAAAAGAAAAAAAAAAATAAAAAAGCCCTCCCGAAGAACAATTTATTTTACTTTTGAATCCCCCCCCAAGAACATCCATAAATATATCCGGGGTTCAAAATGTTTTAAAAAACACTGAAAGAAAAAAAATTTTTGGGGATGTGTTTTCAAAAAGAGGCGTAACCCCGTACACGTGAAAAACTGAAACCTTTTGGGGATTAAACTTTGATTTGATAAAACGAAATTTAAAAGGGGGGGGAAAAAGGGGAAAAAGAGAGAGGGGAAGAGAAAAATTTTTTTAAAACCATGTAAAAGGGGTTTTTAGGAAAAAAAATTAGAATTTTTTTAAATTTATTTTCTTAATTGGGATTATCTGTTTTTTTTATTGGTAATGTTGACCTAAATTTTGGGCCTAAAAAAAAAATTTTTCCCCCTTTTCCGATGTCAAAACAGCAGTTTCAAAAATTCCAAATTTAGTAAATTATTTTGTCAGAACACATTCGGAAGGAATTCTTAACCCCTTAAAAAGGAAATTGTAAATAATAATTTTAAAACATCAGAAAAAATACCGATGAACATGAAAATTTGCGGAAATCAATAATTTAAAAGGGCCATTTGACTCAAACAAATTCACCCCAAAACCCCATGATTTAATCTAAAATAAAATTTTTGTAACCCTCACCCGGAATCGGAATCAAAGGAACGGTAAACAAGCATTTGAAAAAAAACAAAAAAAAGAAAACTTTTGATTAAGGACAACCAAAAATCTTTATTAAACCCGTCGTTCAGTGAATTAGGGGATTTAGTCAAATCCCCGTATGTTGAGAATCACCCCCGTGAGTTTCAAAAGAAAAAATATTATCCCGGAAAGAGTTTTAAAAGGGAAAATAAAAAAAATTTTAATAAACCCCCTTTTTATTGATTATATGGGACCCCTGATAACCTAAAAAAAACGGGAGACTTAGACCCATGTTCTCACCCCGTAAACTGAAATTTACCCCCCCAAGAAGAGAATTAAACCATAAACGGGGGGAGTTGCTACCCCCTTTTTTTATCTATCGGTTCCCAGGGGAAAAGGGGTTTTGGGGGGAAAAAATGGGTATCAAATTAAAATTTTAAATGAATATATATATATATATATATATATATATATATATATATATATATATAAAACCTATGAACTTCCCCCTAATTGATTTGGGGGTTTTTAAAAAACCCACACGTTATATTAAGTTTTTCAGGTCCCCGATAAAAAATGGAAAAATTTTTTAAAACATCCCGTAAATGAAGATAATTTCCCCTATTTTACCCCCAACCATTTTTTCTTAATTTATTAAAAATCTTTTTTTATTCAAACAAAAAAAGGGGGGGCCGGGTTTTTTTGGTTTTTTTTTTTTTTTAAAGAATTTGAGAAAAACCCCCATTATATTTCATTTAAAAATTTTTTTTTAAAAAATGAAAATATATAAAAAAATTTTTTGGTCGGGTTTTGAGGGGGTTTTTATCCATATCTGAGTCGCAACAGGGGGCTTTTTATTTTTTGTTTGAAACCTTTAAAAAAAGGGTTTCCCCGTTAAAAAATTGACTAACAGCATATAGCTTTTTCCCGGGGCGTCTTATAAAATGAAAAAGGGATAAGACGATAGATATGCCCCCCGAGGGACGCGGAACCCCTCGTTCTAGATTTTGGGGTTCGAAAAGGGGTTTCCCAAAAATTTTCCGGTTTGGGGGTTTCACCGGCTCGATGTTTAGCCCTGGTCGCAAAATAGGCAGAAAAAAATTATTTCAAAATTGAAAAAAACCCTTCTGTGTAAAAAAAAAATTTTTAAATTTAAATTTCGATGAAAAAACAAAAAAAAATTACCCTCTGTTAAAATTTTTTTACAGAAATTTGAAAAAATTAATATCTCCCCCTTTTCACTAAAAAAAGAAGACAGCTAACTGTGGGGGGATATCTTTTTCAACAATACCTGCATGAGGTGGGGAATGGAAAACAAAAGTTTTAAAAAAAAATCATTTTTTTTTTTTATGTCTGAAAATTTTGGGTTTTAAAAAGAAAATTTTATTAAACCCCTTTTAAGGGGGTCGTGAAATTTTTCGAGTGTTTTTTTTTATTTTCGGATTTGTTTTGGGGGAAAAGGGGACATACATCGGTTTTAAGGTGAATTTAAAAAGGGTTTTTCCTATCTATTAAAAGAATTCTACTCCCCCTTCCCCTTTTTTTCCCCAGTTGAAACCCATCACAATATGGTAAACGGGATGGGGAAAAATTTAAAAAAAAAAAGGGAAACTGTTTGAAAGTGTATTACGTATTCACGTGTTGGAGAGTGGATGTACCCCCAAAAGGAATCAAAGGGAGCCCAAAAAATTTTTTCCCCCTTTTTTTAAATTAAGTTCGCAATGACTTCATCGGGAAAATTTTAAGGACCCAAAAATTATTAATGGGAATTTTGATCAAATATTTACTGTTCTTTTCAAGATGAGACTATTTGATGTAAAAATGACCCCTTTTAGGTGAAGAGCGTCATATTGACGGATCAAACATATTTTTGTTTTTAAAAATACACTGTTTTTTTTCCTTTAAAAGATGTATTTTACCCCCCAAAAGGGAAAAAAAAAATACTTTCCCCCAAAGTTTATGGGAAAAAATCAAATTAACTAAACAAAAAAAGTCATGTACATAACTTTAAAAAAAATGTTTACTGATAATTTAAAAAAACATATTTTTAAAGGGGAACTGTTTTTTTAATTAGAGCATTCACCCTTTTACCCTAAAAATTTTTGGGGAAAACCCTTTTTAAATAGAAAAAATATTGAACTGAGTCATACAAATTAAAAGGATTTAAAATTTTTTAGAAATACCCCCTACTATAAAAACTTTGTTCCCAAAAAAAAAAAAAAGAAAATATTGTAAAATGATATATATTATACTTATTTTTGGGGAAAAAAGGGTATGACACTGAATTTAGGGGGTGTTTAGTTTCCCTTCCCCGACTAAAGTAGAAATTTATTTTTTCTTTTATATCCATATTTTTTTTTAATGGTAAAATTTTTAAAAAAAAAAATTTGAAAATATTTTTTTTCATAACGTGAAATATGAACCCCCTTCCAGAAGTTCAGGGGGAAATTTATCTGAAAGATACCAAAAAAACCCTCATTTTTGAAAATACTTTGATAATGTTCTTCAAAATCGTATCACTATTCCTACCAGAAGGGTTTTATCCTTTTCAAAAAATTATCCGAAAAAAATTTGGGTTTTTTACCCATGGTTTACCGCCCATTCCTTTATATCTATCACCCCAATTGGGGGGGGGTTTCATCCCGTTTTATATTCCCCCAAAAAAATTTAGATTGAGAGGATTTTGGGGGGAATTATTTAAAAAAAAAAATATCTTACAAAAGTCAAGTGGATCTTGAGAACTTTTTTAAACCCGGGGAAAAGTGATTCTGCTGAGGGAAATTTGTTGAAATCCCCCTAGAAAAATATGGAAAAAAAAATATAAAATATATTTATGCCCCCAACCCCATTTAAAAAAAATACATTCTATACCCCAGGACGCTTTGAATTTGAGGTTCCCTGAAACCTTCCGGGGAAATTTTTTACAGATACTTGCTCCAACCCCTTTTTAAACGAAAAATTTACCCCCCCCAACTCATTGCTCTTTTGAAACTGAAAAAAAATTGTATGCACCTTTGATGGTATGGCCAATGCTAGGTCGAAGCTTGATGGTAAGTAGTTTTTTTCCAAAATTTCTTTAAAAAGTCCTGACCCAGTATTGAGCAGCATCTTTAAATGAGGATTGAGGGAAATTTTCGCAAACATTCATGGTTCGTATGTTGGTGCGATGATAATTCAGAAAAAAGGTTTGTAAGTTCAAAAGGTGCTCATAGGGATCATGTTTTCCAAAAATATAAGGCTAAATTTAAAATTCAATTCGTAAAAAAAATTTGGGAAAAAAATCCGCAGGACCCTGTATAAAGATGTAATGTTCAGTATAGTTCCCGTTCACCCCGAACAGGGAGCTTATTACCAGGTCCAAAAGTGGTAGCTGATCGGCATGATTTGGGGAAAATTATTTTTTTTTTTCCAAGGTCTTTGGGGTTTAGCAAGAAATAGAGTCCTGAATATATATTAGTTTTTATTGGGCATCTGTTGCATAAACTACGTATAAATATAAATTTTTTTTATAAAAGCCATAAATGAATGTCAATGCACAATCAAAAATAACCCCTGGTGGGTTTTAAATTTTCCCCAAAAAAACCTTATCAAGAGCCAGGAATTATTGAAAAATAAAATTTTTTTTCTAAAATTTCGTATCTAGATGCAAAAAACATCCCCAAAATATCTTTGATTAAATCATACTAGGGGGCCCAAAAAATATTTTATTAACGGGGCTTTTTTTCCCCAAAAAAGATAAAATTCTTTACTAATTCCTTGTTTTTTTGAATCATTTATTGGTGAAGTAAAAAAAAATTTCAGAACATGTATTGAATCATATCTCACATTATTTGTATTGTGATGCCATATATAATTTATGTTCTAGTACCCCCCCTTTAAGCCATTCCTAGCCTCAGATTTACTATCCATCTGCTTTGGTTTTTCTGTTTTTTCAAAAAAAGGAAACATCCATGGTTCCAAGTGTGGTTGGTCCCGTTTGATAAAGTCGATGTTACGTTGGGGGATCCCTTTCCCCGGTCTTTGGGTCCAATTGTTCGTAATCCGACAGTTAAATCTTGTTTTTCTAGTCCGGTATCGAAAGATGTGCTTTGATTTTTTTTATACAAATTTTATGAAGATGTTTCATGGTCGTCAAATTCCTGTTAGATCCTCGGTTTTTCCTATTCAGTTCTAACAGGGCTGCCCACTTGGCCATTTTGGGTGTCTTTTGATATCCCAAGGATGGCTCTGGCCCGAACTCCTTCATGGTGCCCCTTCTGCCAGAAGATCGGTTTTCCTTTTTTTAAAAGTGATTGTGTTCAGGAACCCATAGGAAACCTTCTATTTTCCCTTCGTGTCCCCCCAATTTTTTTAAATTTCCATTATAAAGGCTTTGTTAGACTGTTCGTTAGTTTTGCTAAGCCTCAACTATGAACGTTATCAGTCATTAATAACGGGGAAAACCCCCCGGGGGTTTTGGGGGTTTAAAACCCCAGAAAAATGAAGGTTTAATTTAAGAAGTTACCAATCCAGATAGTTCGAAACAATAATACACTTAGGTTTTAAATTTATATATATATATATATATATATATATATATATATAATTTGTTTTTTTAAAAATAATAACAACAACTTATACCCATTAAATTTTTGGGAAAATGTAAAGAACGTGGAATGAATTTAATATATAAGATATACTTGAAGTGTCAAATATAGCCTAGTAGAATAACTGTTATTTGTTACCCGGCCAATATTACTATTTTCGAATTATTAGTTGACTGACTAGAAACAAAAAATTAAAGGTTCCTTTTCCATACAACCTTCCAAAAAAAGTTTTTTTTTTTAATGACTGGGAACAAACACAGAAGTTACTTGATTTTTATTTTTATTACTATTTTTTTAAGCGTTACTGGTTCAAATGGTTTTTCGTTCTTTAAAATTTAAAAATATTCGTTGAGTTACTGGATAATTTCTGTTTTTGATTTCCATATTTCTGCATATTTTGAAAAAAAACGCTACTTTATGAATAATTTACGAAGTCTAATTGTTTGTATCGGACAGCATTTACGGGGGGAATTTATTTCTCTGATGCACTTCAACCTGAAGGCTACTGAACTGAACCCCTTTCTGAACTCTGATCTCAACTCCTTTTTTACCCAACTTTTTTTTTATATAAAATTCCCCCTATGACCTTTTTGGTCTTAATATCGGCGGTGTTGTTCCCAAGTTGGTGTATAACTTCGATAAATTTTCCCCCGTTTTTTAACGCACTTTGCGCGTTTTATTTCATCCCGGGGGTCGGGAAACGTTAATTATAAGCGGCGGGGCCCAATAGAAAAAAGTTCTGTCGTAAAAATTTTTTGGCATTTTACTTTGCGTCGCTGCGCGTAAAAAAAATTTTTAGGATTTTAGGGGGTATCAAAAAATAATTCACAGGTTTTTTTCTTTGTCGGAACTCGTCCCCCCCCGCCTCCCAATTCAATAGGGACAAGTAAAACAGTCGTTCCCTTTTTGGGTAGTGCGTTTCCAGTCAATGGTATTAAAATTTGATGTGTCCCCAAAACCCCCCAATCTTCCCATCAACAAAATTTTTGGGCCCAAATTTCCCCCCGTTGGTAACGGGTATGGTGGAAAAAAAATAGTTTTTTTTTAAAAGGTCTTTTGTATACAAATGACGGCTTTTTTTCCCCAGTGTTTTGGACTTTTTTTTTTCATAAACCAAGGGAATGACAAAACCAGCAGGAATTTTTTTTAGATATGAATAGTAGATAATGAAAGTTTGAGAAACATACATCCAGATACCCTAATAGTTTGTAATTTTATTGATCTGTTTTCCCCATATGCAGATCTGAGTTGAACAGCATCTTTATAACTGTGGGATATTACCTCTACGGAAGTGCGTTTTCTTTTCCGTTTGACTCCACCAGATATTTTTTGGATCAAAGTAACGGTTTTATTTTTTTGCTTTTGAAGAACCCTAATCAAAAGAGCTAAAGTAATCAGTCTCCCCTTTTAAATTTTAAAATTTATCAATTAAATTCTTGGGAGTCCTTTCTATCATTCCTAATTTTTCCCAGGAAGGGTTTTTTTTGGGTTTCTATTTTTCCATCAATGATGAGAAGAAATATAAATAAAAATAAACCACCTTTTTTTTTCCTCATTCTTTTTTTGGGGTTAGAACTACTTCCATTTTAATGTTCTTTTTAGCCATTAACATTTCATGGTCGTACTTATTATTAAACTGATTGAAGAAAATTCTTTTATCTTATATCAAATTATAAAAAAAAAACTTTTTTCCATCATGCACGAAAAAAAACTGAATCCCAAAAAGGATCACATGCACCGACAAGTCATCAATGATCTAAAATTTATTTTTTGAGCGATATCTACATGATGTTCAATTCTTAATATTTCCCCAAAACATTTATGTCTAAGATTCATTTTTAACCACCAAAAGGCATAAAACCCGTCAGTCACGGTTTCCAAGTTCTTCCGTATACCCTTTTTACATTTTCCCCTTTTTATGTCAAAATTTTTTTTCATCAACAAAGAGCAGAGGACCTTTAATAATTGTTTTTCCGTTCTTCCAATTTATAAATTTTTTTTCACTTTCTGTTTCTTTTTTTTTCCCCTATATCGTTTTAACCAATAGTCTTGTTACCCCCATTTGTTTTTTCCCCGTATTTCCCTTTTTTTAATTTGTATGATTTAGCTGAATTAAAGAGTCAAAAGCCAAATGTTCTATATTTTCTTGTGCAGAGTTGATGTGACTGTTTTTTATTTTTTTTGCTTTATACCATAGGTGTTCCTTCGATTTTGTTTAAAAAAATACAGAAATAAAAAAATTTCATTTGAGCATCATAATTGGAATACAAAATCTTATAAAAAATAGGGAATTTATTTCAAGATAATTTCAAAGAGTATACACTTCTGAATAGTTTTTTGGTTTGGTATGTGGATTTTCAGACGAAGGATCATATAAAGGATCAGTTCTTCAAGGAAGAATGTTATAGTTCATTTTTGTTTTGTATTATGCACTATTTCATACCCGCTTTTTATGTTGTATCGGCTAAATTGATATCTCATTCCATTAAATCATTCTTCTGAGGTTCGGGGAAGTTATTATCATAAAATTTAAAAAATATAGAACTTGTTTTTAAAATTATTTAATTTATGTGAGTAGCAAAAACGAAATCAAGGTAGGTACTAGAAATCATGTAAAGAACCTGCATTCCAAATTAATCGGCGAGGTTTTAGGGGATCTAAACTTGTTTTTTTTCATATCATCTATGTGAGAAAAAACGAGAAGTGGTGCTGCATAATTCAAACCTCGTTACCCAAACAACTTCATCATATTTGTAAACGGAGTAGAATAATCGAGAAGGTTACAAATAGAAATTTTAGATATTTCCACAAAAACTGCTGTGATATATGAAACAAAGTTATCAGATGACACACTGATTTAATTCAAACCTCTTTGAACTCAAAGGTAGGAATAGCAACAGACAATGAACATTCGATCATATTATTGTATTTTTTCATAATTGATGGTTTATCAAAATATCTTATTGAACTCAATGAAAGAAACTTTAGAACAACATTCAGGTTTACTTGAAACTCTTCATTGGACGAATATTATTGTTCATCTGGATTACTAAAATCATATATGCAAGGTAACTGAGAGGCCTGGCCTCCCAAACATTTTAAGATGGCAAAATTTCAATGAGCTTCAGCCCTCTTTTCCCAAAGGGCCCGTTTTGGAAGCAGTAGAATTGGGTTGTGAATAAAACATATACTGCTATTTTTTTTTCCTAACGTTTGTATCCAGTCGTATAACAAATTCCATTACATCCAAAAAAAAAATTGTGTTGTTTTCTATTTGTAACTTCCAAAATGGAATAATTTTAAAATGTCGTAGGATTTCCAAAAGATGCCAAATGATCGAAATTGAAGTACCAAATATAGCTGTCTAACTGGATTGGGGAATGTGTTTTTCTGCTTCAATTATACAGAGTTATATGGCAACAAATAAAAAATTTTTTTTACTTTCTATATACCCGTAGGCATTGCCCCACCAGAACCATTTTATATTCCGGCATTCGCTGTGTAGGTTAATTGAAATTTTAATACTTCTATATTGTTTTTTCTATGGAAAGAATATTTTATATTGTAATTTACTATACAATGAAAAATGATTAAGATGTTACCTTAATATATAACCACTATAAACAAGGCTGTCCAAGCATATTTTTTAAAAAAATATATAGAAACCTCAATTTTGTGGAGACATCCTGTATGAAAAATATACACATTCATGTTGGAACATGCTTTATGTAAAATGGGATTATTTTCATATTTTTTTAGATCAATTTTCTTTTTTCTGAAAAACATCGACAAATTGTTGATGAAAAGATTTAATAAACTGTTTTTCAAAAAAAAAAAGGTGTGTTTTATGGTTCCCGAAATGGTAAATTGTATTTGGGGAAGTCCCTCCGAGACCAAAAAATTAGTTCTGAGTTGAATATAAAAAACAATGTTCCCCAGAAAACATTGGTTTAAACCAAAAAACGGTTTTACCCTTTTATACCAGAGCCCCACTTATTCATTTGGAATTGAGAGAAAAATATATAAAATAATATATATATATTATATATATATAAATATATATTAGTTGTTTTTTTCAACTTTTGTATTTTTTTTTTTTTTGGGGAAAATTTTATTTTAAAAAAGGTGTTATTTTTTATTAATTTTAAAATTTTTTTTGAAGGGTCAGATTAGAAAAAAAAGTTTTCAACGATTAAATAAAGGGGTTGATTTTTATAGTTTTTCAAAAAGTTATAAAAATAAACCCCAAGGGGCCCCTATTAAAATTTTTTATTAATTGTATTTAACATGTGGCTGAGGGGTAAGTTGATCTAGATTTTAAACTTTTATTTTAATCGTTGACAAACTGTTTTTGCTTATATTTTAGTCTGACCTTGAGAAAGGCCCCCCCGGGTGAAACGTCTGTTTAAAAATTTAAAAAATAAAGAAATAACAACCCTCATTTAAATTTAAATGAGCCTTATGTCCAAAAAAAAAGAAAATATATATATATATATATATATATATATATATATATATATATATATATATATATAAAAAATTTAGGGATTATTCAGAGAAAGAGTTAATTGAGTTTTAGTAGCGAATAGGAGGAAAAATGGAAAACGACTAAGGGTCAAAAAGAAGAGGTCATTTGGTTTTCAGAGATCGATTTCAGGGAACACCCGTCCCCCGGGAGGAAGCATCTCGTGACTTTCGAGTCCAGGAATAAATATGAAAGAGGATCGAGGGGCAATAACAAAATGAAAGAATTAGTGGAAAGCTCAGAGAAAGGTTAACCGTGCCGGTTTGGTTCAGCGGGAAGGGATAAAACCTTGGTAGAACACGACAAATCCGGGTCAAAAACAGAAGAAGGCCATTTGTTTTGGCGAACCCTGACTTCCGGCAACAACCAACGTCACCAAGGTTGTTATCCCCACCACCGTACTGATGAGGCCGAGAGCCCGAAACACTGTCTACGGTTAACTTTTCTGGAGGGCAGTCCACAAATTATTTCCATTTTGTTTTTAACAGTCCCCGATATTACTCCTTTCATATTTATATTCCTGACCGGATGTCAGCGGTAGAATAGCTGCCTCCGTGGTGACGTTGGTTGTTGCCCTGGAAGTCAGGGTCTGCTGACCGAAACCACAAATGAGCGGCTGGTTCGTTTGTTGACCTGTGATTTGTCGTTTTCTACCGGTTGTTCATCCTCGCACTTCACCGTACTGATGAGGGCCGAGAGCCCGAAACACGTGTCTACGGTTAACTCCTTTTCTTGAGGGCTTGTCCCAAATTCGTTCCATTTTGTTTTTAACAGTCCCCCGATATTACCTTCATATTTTTATATTCCGACCGGATGTCACGCGGTAGCTATAGCTGCCTCCGGGAGTTGGTTGTTGCCCAAGTCAGGGTTGCTGACCGAAAACCACAAATGAGCGGTGGTTTCGTTTGTTGACCGTTGATTTGTCGTTTTCACCAAGGTTGTTCATCCCGCACTTCACCGTATGATGAGGGCCGGAGCCCGAAACACGTGTCTACGGTTAATTTTTCCGAGGGCTATGTCCACAAATTTTCCATTTTGTTTTTAACAGTCCCTCATATTCTTTCTTTATATATATATATATATATAATACGGTAGAAAATCTAGGGAGTGATCTTAGGTCATTTGACAAAAAAAAGTTCCCATGAACATATGTCCGAGGTTTTTTTCTGAGATAAGGGCATTGAAGTTTTAAAAAAAAGGTATTTTAAAATATCCTGAATATCCTGGAACTGATGTGGTTAAATGTGGTACAGCTTTTGAAGAATAACAAAATTTTTTGGCCCCGGGTCCAGGGGTCTTGGGACCACAGCCGAAAATACTAGAAAAAAAAAATACTTTTTTTTTTTAGTATTTTATTTTTTTTTAGATTGAACAACTGAAAATACAACCTTGGACCCCTGTGTTTTATTCATATCGTTTTCGTTTTCGGAAAAAATACTTTAACTTATTCTACAAATTATCCATGGACAACATAAATAAAACCTAAAGTAAAAAAATAAAAAAATTGACCTTGAAGTAAATTAGCAAAATGTTCACCGTCTGATAAAATAAGACTGAATCGATGTTATTGATTGTCTGACACGTTCAAGAATACCTGGAGATTCCTTAATTCCAATTGTCACTTATTCGATTCCCAAGTCATTACATCTAGTATGGGTTTTATAAACGAGGCCTTCAGATGACCCCAAAAAAGAAATTTTAGAGGATTCATATCAGGACTGCGATGCCAATGTTGAGGTCCCACGTCCAATCCAGCAATTAGGGTAGGTGATGCGAGATGCTGACGAGCAAGAACACTAAAATGAGCTGGAGTCGTCGTATAAAACCAATTTTGCCTCCGAGGGTATTTTCCAACAAAATGGGTAAAATGATTTCGCAAAAAAGGTAGGAGGACCATAATCTTGTTGGTAAAAAGGGTCCAATTAGGTATTCCCAAAACCTTACCAAACGTTCAGCGAAAATCGTTGCTGAAAAATGACTTTCTAATAATGGGGATTTTCCGGCCCAGAAATGCTTATTGTGAAAGTTCATAAAGAATTTCTGAAAAATTTCTCGTCCGTAAATAAAATATTTGGAAAAAATTTTTTAGGTCCATCGTATGAATCAACCACCTGAAAACATTAATCTTGGGTGAAAATCCTAGGCAGTAGAGCTTGACCCGCTGTATGTGATATGGGTATAGGAGGTTTCTAGAACTTCCAAACTGTTTTTGGGCCTACTTCAAGCTGCAGTGCAATCTTCCTGGTACTATTTGAAGGATCTTTTCTATCGCATCAAGTATAGCTTCTTCTAGTTCAGGCGTTGTTACAGTTTCTGGTCTTCCACCACTAACATTTTTTATTAAAACTTCCAGTTTCCACATAACCTTGCATGTAGGGTTCTAAATGTTTTGCACATGGAATTACTCTGTTAAGATATCTACCCTGGTTGATCCGTGCTTCTTCCGCATTTCCATTTGCTAATCCATAAAAAGTGCATGTCAGCCATTTCAGCGTTAGTAAAAGTATTCATGATGGAATCACTGCTAATTGACAACTCTGACTTTTACTGATATGACAATACTATCACCGTCAGCTGGTCTCCATAGCAGGTTATCAAGTGATTGTAGAGTGCCTTCATTTTTTTTTGTTCTCGAAAACTAGCTAAATATGAAAAAACACAGGAGGCCAAAAAGTGTTTTTTTACCACGCTTATAAAACTTTTTTGAACCCACGCTTATATTCAAATGCACTGAAAAGGAGAAAATAATTTTTTTTCTCAGTATTGTTGGCTGTGGGCCCACTGAGACGCCCCCCTGGCCTACTTGGGGCCAAATAATTGCCTTATTACTTCAAATAGCTGTACCACATTTCAACCACATTGGTTTCAGGATATTCAGGATATTTTATAAATACCTTTTTTTATACTTCAACGCCCTGCATCTCAGAAACGAAGCAACTCCGGACATATGTTCATGGAAACTTTTTTTTGTCAAATGACCTAACGAAACACCCCCTGAAGTTTCGTACCGTAGTTAGGAAACACCCTGTATATATATATATATATATATATATATATATATATATATATATATATATATATATATATATTGTTATAATATGGTATATATGTCAAATAAAAAATAAAAATAGGGCACAATGATATTTAGAAAACTGCATAAATACCTGCTATGATTGTTTTTATATTTTTTTTCTGTGCGGTTTGCATCTTTCAAAACCTTTGGCAATATTCTAGTCCACGCAGATAATTCAAGAGGGTGGCAGCTATTATCATCATTATGTTTGATCAGTTCATTCAATTGGAACAACTTATAAAAAAATATACAAATCTAAATGTAGAAACAAACATTCAGAATTCAGCTACACATTATATTTATATGCAAATTTAGAACCAAAAAATAACATGACAGGCAAATGTAATATTATTTTTCTTCTAAATGATAAAAATAATAAAATTTTAGCATGGAAAAATGGAAAAAGTCAACTTTGAAGAAATATTTGTAAATAGTACTATGTGTAGAAATCAAATTTGTAAATAACATAAGAATAATAGGTAAGAAGTTGAAAAATGTGTTTTAAAAAAGGTGCTAATAGTGAAAATCAAGTATCGGCCGCGACTATTAACTTTTTTTCTTTTTTTATATTCACCAAAAACACTTTCATAAATCAATCAAAATCAAATCAATTTCGAGTAACTCAGTTCAAGTTCAAGCATATTTGTAAAATTAACTTTTTATTTTGATTTTTTTAGAGAATCACAAACTTCATGTTTGTTGCAACGATATTAAACATAACTTTAAAATCAGGCAAAAGTTATTTTCAACATGGTAAAACAGTTGTCATGATAATATGCATATTGAAAATCTCTAATTTAAAGTGCAAATTTTGTATTATAAATGTATTTTTGGGTACTGAGTACTATGATCTACAAAGATATATCAAAAGTCTTGTAATGACGACTTACAAAGTAGTATTTATTTTTAATAAATATATTAATATTAAAATCTATAAGTGATAAAATAACCGAGTTATCAGAAATAGCTGAATTACGGAACATATCTCTCGTATGCATTACGCAAAGGTTTTTTCAACTAAAGATATATAGAGAAAGAAATGTGTTTTCTGGATATTCCTTACACCATATATTGATTTACTGAATCTAACGAAAGAGAAAGGCCATCTATTTTCGGGAGTAAAAAGGTTGAGATATACTTCGGGAGATCATATATTCTCCATTTTGGCCAATGCATCAAAGATTTTCCGAATTCAAGAAAAGAATAATCAATATACACTAACTCCCGGGTATCAAAGAATATAAATTTGTAAAATATTATTCCTCAAAGAACATAACTGATGTTTTATGGATTGAAATTGAATATTCGCTGCTATGGAGATTTTCTACATTGATATTTGCATAGTCACTGACTCAACCACTAGGTGGAACTGCAATATAGTATATAGAAAAAAAATTGACTATTTTCGTGCCTTTCCTGGGTTTTCACAATTCAAGTTATACAGTGTGTGTGTAAAGTTTAGAAACCTGTAGGAAAATTAATGGAACCACTTCATAATTTCAATGAAATACCAGATTTTTTATTTTCGGTGATAGTAATTTGTCATTCTAATCAATATACAGCAACAATATTCAAGAAACAGTATTTTTGGTAATGTTATCCACCCGTAATTATATTCAATACATTCTTATATGATTCCACGTTTTGAATAGTATACGCATTGTTTATAGTAATTATATATGATTTTGCATGTTTTTCCCTTTGCAGAATAAAATAAAAATAAAAAAGCCAACTGCGTAAAAAGTGTTCTTTAAAAAAGATGGAATCAAGATGACCAGAAAATATTGTTAGAAAATTATGTTTTAAGAGGTTAACTATTTAACTCACTACTGTAAACAATCTCACGCACTTCTGAAGATATTTTATTGCCTCCGACTGCATGAGATTGTTTACAGTATTAAGTTCAATAGTTAACCTCTTAGAACCTAATTTTCTGACAATATTTTTTGGTCATATTATTTCCTTCTTTTTTAAAGTTCACATTTTACTCAGTCGGGTTTTTTTATTTTTAAATTAACTTTTTTATATGAACTCTTTAGTTAGGATTTTTTACAATATGGCGTCTGGTTGTCGCCATATTGAATTTTGATTATTACTGTCATGTCTTTAGTGACACTTACAATATTAAGACAAGTCGATTAACGTAAGAATCAGCAAAATCGGCCCACGCCTTTGGTCTCTAGAGCGCTACAAAGGAACAAACATACCAGGTGTCCACGGAAGGTGGCTCGCCCCTATAACTTTTTTGTTTTCGGGGATAATGGAATGAAATTTGGAGGATCTGTTTAATGCATAAAACTGCATTCTTGACAAATAACTCAACTTCATGCAAATTCCGGATTCACCGGAAGTGACATAAACTTCAGTTTTTTTTGTCTCCATATGACATTTAGAATACAACCATGTATCATTCGTTACTGTTTGTTAGGTACCGTTTTTTTTTTTTGAAATAAATTTTTATTCTAGAGGGCTCTGGATACGTTCAAATAACTAATTTCAGTCCTAAAATGTTTGTAAAAATAAGTTTACTGTTTTCGATCAAAATGTTTCAGCTATGTGACGTTTGATTTCAAAAAATGTATTACTATTTTTTTTTGGCAATGAATGTGGCTCGTCGGGTTAGAAAAAAACAGCATTTTATTACGATTAATTTGATACCGCACTCTATTAGGTTGTAAAAAAACTTTCGATAGAAAACTGAACATACCATAACGTTAGAACTTTTCTAACATGAAGCACCGGTTTAAAATGAAATAATTATATTGAAACTACCTATTTACATATCTTTAGGGTTCCAGATGTTCAAAGTGGCCTCCATCTTGTTGCTGACAAAGGCGAACTTTTTTTATTGTTGCTCTTACAACATTTCTCGACTGTCTTGGTGTAATTCTATGAATAGCTGCCCTTACTTTGTCCTCTAATTCATGTCGTGTGCCGGGAGGTACATCATAAACCTCGCTTTCTATAGATCCCCATGAAAAAAGTCTAGAGGCGTAAGGTCGGGTGACCTGAAAAGTTTTTAAAAAAGGAATAAATAAAGGTATAAATTGAAAACAACCCTATTTTACCTCGCCGGCCACCTAACTGCATCCATATTTCCAATCCAGTTTTCGTTGTATGTTTCATGCAGATATTCCGTAACTGCACTCAGGTTGTGTGGTGGAGCACCATCTTGTTGATAAAGTAATCCAACTCGATTTATTAATGGAACTTCGTCCAAGAAATTCTCAATTTCCTGCGTCAGGACACCGTCAAAAATTATAGGGCCTAAAATTCTGTTCCCTAAAATCCCAACCCAAAAATTGAAACCAAACCGTTCTTGGAAATTTCCTTCCTTCATCAAGTGTAAATTTGCACCGGACCAATATCACTTATTATTTCTGTTGAAATGTCCCAAATTAGTGAAACGGCTTTCGTCAGTATACAGAATTTTATATGGAAATGTGTCATCCTCCAAATATTTTCCAAAGAACCAATTGCACTACTCAAGTCTCCTTGCATTATCGTTTTGATACAGGTGCTGGTGTACTTGATATTTAAATGAATGATATTTATGTTCCTTCGAAATGTTAGCTGCAGAAGACTTCGAAATGTCACATTCTCTTGCGATCTCCCTGAGTGACGTATTAATATTTACTTGAACGTTTGCCAGAACATCTATTTCTTTTTCTACACTCACAACAAACGAATCTTTCCTATCATTATCAGGCACATTTCGCATTTTTTTAACCAGTTTTGGAAAAAAGTGCCGGGTCGGGTGACGCCGATCTGGATATCTCTGTGCGTAGAGACGTGCTCATCGGTTGATAGATAGATATATAGATATATATTTGGTGATTTGAATATTATCAATTACACAAGTCAGTAGTACAAAATGGTCATATGAGTTATCGTAAAATACAAACACATAGCACCAACAATAAATATAGCATAAGTTAACAGAAAACGTGCAAATATTGGCTATTATAGCAGTTGGGAAATATAAATAGATAAGTACTGCAAAACCGAGAAGATGGGTATTTTATGTATCAGTAATTTTGACACATGAATATTCCTTAGTAACATCTGCTTGATTGAAATTCTGGATTGGATGGTGTTCTGCTTTTTGTAACTATCAGGTAGTTTATTGTACAGATCCAAATTCAATGAATTATTGGATGACGTTTTCAGTCGGAATCTAGGGTTAATGAGTGAATTGTTATTTCGTGTACGATAGCCATATATGTTGTTATGTCTGATAAATAAGGATTTTACGATGAATTCTATAAAGAGATGAAATATATATAAAGCCGGTAATGTCATAATGTTCAATTCAGAGAATATAGGCTTACATGTGTCCCTGGGTCCTGCACCAGCAATTATTCCTGACAGCCTTTTTTGGAGGATGAAAATGCGTTCGGCCTTGTTAGTCTACTTCGACAAGTTGAAAATGGTTCTAAAATAGAGATACTGCTCTTAAAATTATGTGTGATAGCTCATTGAATCGAATAGCCTAGAAAAAATTGAAACTGTGAAACAAAAAAATTGCAAAAGTTATAAACAATTGAAGATGAAAAAAAATGGCATTTCGTTTTGCCAATATTTCATAAACTATTAATATTTAAGAAATTTCAAAAAAAAACTGAAAGAGGAGGAAATTTACAATAAAAAACTCAACGCTCCCGAAACTCTATCTCCATTATTTATAATTTTAATTCAACACTGAAAATGGGTCTCCGAGCGACATTTTTAGGTTGCGCGCGCGGCGCCAAAAGCGAGTACGACACATTAATTAATTTATTTAAGGCATTAAATACTTTTTTTTAAATTTGAAAAAATCATGATGTATTCGGAACACTATACATAATTTATTCCCGTTAGAAATTTTACTTAGAGTTGATTTTTCAACAAGTTAAACGATTGTTAACTAACAAAATTTTCTCGAACTTCTGTCTTAATTGTAAATAAAAACAAATGTTTAAATAATTTCGTAAAATTTTTTCGCTCCTAGAGCCTTTCTTATATACATACTTAACAAATCACGCCATAAAAGTTGAAAAAAAAATTCATACTTTGTTTATAATAATTTTTGTACTTGAACAAAAACTAAAAAATCCAAGTAATGTTTTAAAAAAAATTGTTTTTCTTAATCATCATATTATCGTTTTTTTATCAATAAGAGATATAAATTGATTTGCAAAAAAAAAAAACCCGCCATTTGTTGATAAATTTTTTATAAACAAATTGATTATTTCAATATTTTTGAATTTTTTTTCCACAACTCCATTATATTACAAATATTATGATTTTTGAAAAAAAAAATCCTTAATAACAATTTTTAATTGTTTATAATCGTTTTTTTTTATATTTCCATTGTTTAAATAATTAGTTGAGAAATTATTTTTTTTCTTTCAATCATGATTGACAGTCCTCTGAAAAGTAACAAAAAAAAATATTTTTTCATCAACAATTCCATTGTTTATTAACTTACCAATTTGTTATAAACAAATTTTTAACTTTTTAATTTTTTTTAAAATTTAAAATAAATATAAAAAAACGATTATGAACAATTAAAAATTGTTATTGAGAGAATTTTTTTTTAAATCATAATATTTGTAATATAATGAAGTTGTAAATAAAAATTTTTCAAAAATATTGAAATAATCAATTTGTTTATGAAAAATTTATCAACAAATAACGGGAATTTTTTTTTTGCAAATCACTTTATATCTTGTGGTAATAAAAAAACGAAAATTTAATGATTAAGATAAAAAAAAATTTTTAACATCACTTGGATTTTTTTGTTTTTGTTCAACTACAAAAATTATTATAAACAAAGTATGAATATTTTATAAATTTTCATGGCGCGCTCTTGTTAAGTATGTATATAAGAAAGGCGCTACGAAGCGAAAAATTTTTACGACAATTTTTTAAACATTTTTTTTCATTTACAATTAAGAAAAAAGTTCGAGAAAATGTTGTTACTTAACAATCATTTAACTTGTTGAAAAATTAACTTTAAGTAAAATTTCCAACAGAAATAAGTTATTTATAGTGTTCCGAATACACCATAAGTTTTTCAAATTTAAAAAAAATATTTAATACCCTAAATAAATTAATTAATGTGTCGTACTCGCTTTTAACGCCGCGCGCGCAACCTAAAAATGTCTCTCGGAGACCCATTTTCAGCGTTAAATTAAAATTATAAATAATGGAGATAGAGTTCCAGGAGCTGGAAGTTTTTCATTGTAAATTTCCTCCTTTTTCATAATCTTTTCTTGAAATTTCCTAAATATTAATTGGTTATGAAATATTGGCAAAAAACGAAATGCCATTTTTTGTTCATCTTCAATTGTTTATAACTTTTGCAATTTTTTATGTGCTAATACACGCTTTTGGCACATTTTTCTAGGCGTTATTCCGGATCCAATGAGCTATCACACATAATTTTAAGAGCAGTATCTCTATTTTAGACCATTTTCAACTTGTCGAGTAGACTATGTGAGGAATTGCCCCACAAGGTTATTCCGTAGGTTAAGTGTGAGTGGAACAGAGATAAATACGACATTTTGAGGGGCCGTACTGCTGATTGATTTCTTCAGTCTTCTTAGTAAAAAAAAATGGGTAGAGAGTTTTTTGCTCAGATAATCGATGTGGTCATGCCATTTGAGTTTGCTGTCAAGATTAATCCCTAAAAGTTTCCCAGTTCCATGAGAGATATCATTGTTCATAGAGAAAGTGATTTTTTGGGTTTTATTCCGGATTATTCACAAGTCCGTTAGGTATAAGCCACTCATCTACCTTGGTTTGTGTAGTGTGGTCATTTTTTAATAACGTGGCATTACTGTTGCTAGAGTGGAAGACAGTTATATCATCCGCGAAGAGGATGCAATCAGATGGCTGTATATGATAGAATAAGTCGTTGACATATATTATAAATAGAAGTGGTCCAAGTACGGAGCCTTGAAGCACTCCTACCGTTGCCGGTTTTGTTTCGGAAACTGTTCCATTGAAAGATACGTATTTTTGTCTACCCTTTGAATAAGGGCAGTGCCCCTGATGCCATAACATTCAAGCTTTTGTAGAAGTACTGCGTGGTTATAGTCCATCCAATATCAATTGCAGAAGCTGTTTCTATAGGGAGCAAATGAAAACTCACTTCGCTAACACGAGCGTATATGCGAAGAAACGGAACGAAAAATAATCTGTACTACTCGTAAACATTTTCCGTCGGCAAACGGTAGATCAAAAGAGCCGATAGTCAACGTGGACTCGAGTGAGGGCTGTCAGTTGTTCAACCGATTCGTCTGGACCAATCAAGTCGGACAGGTGTGTCTCTACGATGGGAGGTCATAAATCACGCGTTATATTTGTGTTTTAATAGCTCTGAAAGATTAAAAACCAGTAGCGTCTATGGTCTTGGTGTGTGCCGATCGAAATACGTTTTAGGATATAATAATAACCTACATCAAACAATGAAAGAAATTATTTTTCTTTCTTAATGTATTTGTATAAATAAAAAAATTTCATTATTTATGAAGTATTTTTAAAATCTTAAAATATCTAAATAAAATTAGTTCTCTCCGCCACTGCTGCTCACACGATTTCGCCGTAAGACTTTTTTATGCTTCTGCAATTGATATTGGGAAATCTATAACACATTCGAAGGCCTTGCTTAGGTCACATAGGGTAGCAGATCTGTGTTCACCTTTTTCAAGGCCTTCGACTATGCTGTCCACCAGTTCTCTGACTGCTGTTGAATTTTGCCTACACTCTCCAAAAACTAATAACATATCAACTTTTTCAGTTCTTGTATGAATATTGTTATTTCCCATGATTTTCAAACAATGAGGTACACAATAACTACCCAATTGACTTAGTAGAAGAGAGGTAAATAATATGTCGACACGTCAATTTTTACCGCAACAATTTGATGATTCTGTTTCAGTTGTGTTGGTCACAGGCTACTCGATTATTTTAAATCTTATTTTATTCTCAATAAGATTCTTCATTTAACGGAATTTCTAACGTTATATTTTCAGTTTATTATCGAAAGTTTTCTTACAACCTAATAGAGTGCGGTATCAAATTAATCGTAATAAAATGCTTTTTTTTTCTAACCCGACGAGCCACCATGTTGCCATTTGAAAAACAATTGTAATAAAAATTTTAAAATCAAACGTCACATAGCTGAAACATTTCGATCGGAAACACTAAAGTTGTATTTTTAACCGACGAAACCAAAAAGGAGGAGGTTCTCTAGTCGACCCGTATATTTTTTTTCCATAATTTTTTTTATGCATAACTTTTTACTGAGGCGTCCGATTCCGATAATTCTTTTTTCAGTGGATAGGGTGTACTTCGAAGGTGGTCCCATTTGAATTTTAAAGATGAAATCCACCCCTAAGGGTAGCAACATGAAGGATATTGATCACTCACCCTCTGAATTCTGCTCCGTTAACCGATTCTATCAGGCATAACTTTGTACTGGGTTCTTCGATTTGGATGATTCTTTTTTTAATAGATAGGGTATACCTCATATTTAGATTTCGAGTGGAGTTATATACCCTTACGGGTGGTAAAATAGGGGATAATTGATTTTTCACTTATGAACATTGGCACACACATACGTAGTTGACAATGACAGATCGCTACTGACATTATTTCTGTTCCACATCCGTCAAAACCATTATATTCTATGAGAGGATGGAATGATATACAAAGTAATGGAATAAACTAACCAGAACAACAAAAATAATTTATATTACAACAAATAGTAAAAGTAGATAATCATATTATTTAACTGGTAATAGTTGAAGTAAGGTGGGTAAGTAAGTATTTTGGAAGTAACAGAAAAACAAGTGGGTAGTAATCAGTATATTTTAGCCATAAAATGAAAAATAAAACTTTTAACAAAAATAAACCGATCGAATATGGAACTGAAAAGTAAAAAATAAAATAAACCTTCTTAGTCTCAGTAACTAAGCTCCTAAACTAATGTAAGTGACTAATTTTGAGTCGGCGCCAAACAAACAATCAACGAACATCATTAAATTACTTCAAAAAAATTATCAGATTGTCACCGCGCAACTCGATGCCATCATTTAACGCCTTACCTAATTCATTTGCTTGTTTGGTTGGCGCCGACTCAAAATTAGTTACTCACATTAGTTTATGAACTTAGTTACTGAGACTAAGAAGGTTTATTTTATTTTTTACTTTTCAGTTCCGTATTTCGTCGGTTTAATTTTTTGTTAAAAAGTTTTTATTACAAACATTTTGGGTCTGAAATTAGTTATTTGAACGTATCCATAGCCCTCTAGAATAAAAATTCATTTCGAAAAAAGATAAAAAAACGGTTACAAACAGTAACAAATGATACATGGTTGTATTCTAAATGTACCAGGTGTTCCATTTAAAAATCGAAAGTTTATGTCACTTCGGGTGAATCCGGAATTTGCATGAAGTTGAGTTACTTGTCAAAAAATGCAGTTTTATGCATTTAACAGATCCTCCAAATTTCATTCCATTATTTCCGAAAAAAAAAAGTTATAGGGGCGAGCCATCTTCCGTGGACACGGTATACATACCTACATGGTAAACACATTACCTACCCTCCTTTGCGTCGCGCAGTCGGGTAAAAATAGGGTTTGGGTGCTTCGCATGGTTGACACACTTCCCAATACCGGGTGTCCCAGATCTTTTCATACAGCCAGTATATGCTGTGTAATTTATTTTTTAATTCTACTAATTTCAAACTTATAGATCTTTGAAGATGGTTTGTCAAATTTAACTTATGTCAAACTACCGCTGAGAAACCACCCCCAACTTCAATTATCCAAATGGCTCCCAAACATTTTTCTTTTGATTTGTGAAGTGCGGTCAACTCTAACTTCAACGATGTATAACACTTAATATTTTAGAAAAATCGAATTAAACGGTTTTCTTCACATAAAAGATTCAATATAAATTGAACCAGAAAATGGTAGATCTCAGGTGAAAAACAACTACTTTCCTGGCAAATACCACGCAGAACGTTGAATGATATTCACCTGAAAATCCATGCATACTTCCATTAATATTTTAACAGTCGTTATACTCACAAAATTAGTAACTTCAAAGTAAACAGCAATTGCTAATGAATAATTTATTGTATACTTTATCGAATCGAGTGATGAAAACAATGTGTTAGACAGTTTCTTTTCTGTTGTTTTTATTATCTTCGTATTTCGACAGTTGTTCTTGCACGGGTCTTTCAATCGGTTTGTACCGCGAATCAAGAAAATGCCTTTTACGTTTACTCCAAATGGGTATATTGATATGTTGTTAATTTTTGGTGAGTGTCAGAAAAATTCTCGTGCTGCCGTAGAATTATCCCAGCAGCGTTTTCCCAATCGGCGAGGGCCTAATCATACCACATTCTTCCAATGTTGAGAACAAAAGGAAAAATGTTTTCAGGAAAAGGTAAGCACGTCCGACATGCTGCACCAACACGAACTGAGGAAATTAGGATCAATGTACTTAGACCAAGAGCCAGCAAAAAAAACATGTATGATTAGCTCAAAGCAAACATTTTTTGAGAAGTAAGCCAGTGTTATAAATAACGGGACAGCGCAAGTATGGCGGTCGTAGGTGTCGGCGTTGCGCTGCGCAATTTTTTGAATGTGTCAAAAAAACTATGCCCTTGGGAAATGAGCTCAAAGCTAATTCTCGTTTTATATAATACATAAGGTAGCCAAAGTATGAAGGAGTTGTATGCCATACCGATGCAGCGTCTCAAACTGTCCGCCATACTCAATTAAACGTTATTTTTTATGCTTTCTTGAAATACGAGCTCAAAGCAAATTTTTCCACCCAATGATAGGAAAAAATGTCTACTCACCTATTATGACCATGCCGTACTGTTTCGGTGTCCCTAAGTACCCGCCATACTAATTCAAAAATGTTAAATTTTCCACTATCATAGCACAAGTATGGCGGTTCTTTCTTATGAGCCCGGTAGCCCATTTTGATGAATGGCAAAGCCATACTGATAGGAGGTCTTTAAATGGCCGCCATACTGAAAAAACAATATTTTTTTTCAAAATATTCATAATATCATTGGTAAGTTTTGGAAAAAATAATTCTCTATTTACATTAATGAAAACGTGATTTGCAACGTTATATGAAAAATTAGGACCTATATAATTTATTAAAATAAATTATTATTTATTAATTATTCCTCACCTCGGAGACATTATATCGCTATGGCACATATTTATTCATATTCCAGACATTGAATATGTCTCAAAAACATGAGTATGGTACTTGTGCCTGTTATATATCACACTTGTGAAATGTTTTCAACTTTAAAGGTTAACTTCTCACGTTCGAGACATCCAATCGGAATGGCACTTACAGATTAGTCTTCTAGACATTAAAAACAATCGATACATATTTTTTCCAGGTGTGTGCCTATAATACATGGACTAGTGAAAAATTTGACATTTTTAATTAGTAGGGCGAGTACTAGGAACACCTAATGGAGATATAACATGATGAGACAGTTTTTTCTATCATCTAACTGGCCTACATGGAGGCTACCCGCACATTTCTACTCGAGCACTAGCTGACGAAGTTGGAATAAGTAAGTCGTCATTCTTACTTTATACATTGATTACGATTTGAAGAAGATACATTTTACACCGAATTGAGAGAAACAATTAATATATATATATATATATATAGATAATATATATATATATAAATAATATAAATATATATATATATATATATATAGATAATATATTTACCAATTTGGAAGAAAGCAATATAAAAAGCGGAGTTTTTGAACCTTGCTTGTCCGATCATCGCGCCCAGTATATTATAATCGAGGAAGCACCAGAGAGCTCAAATGAAAAAACGATTTCTCGAAAAGTAACCCAAAATGGATTAATGAAGCTAAAAGAAACTCTATCAAATGTAGGGTGGGGTTTCACCAAAACAATTATTGATGTTGAAATTCTATCTTCCCATCTTGTAAATACTTATAGTGATTTGGTCAAAAAAATATTTCCAATAAAAACATACAACTCAAAGAACGGAAAGGCACCAGCTATGTGGTATGATGAATCCCTAAAAAGTATGAGAAAGTCTTTGTCAAATTCGAAACTTGTAGCCGATATAACTAAAGAACCAGGGATTATATAACATATAGAACTTTGAAGAAAAATTATATTGCCCAGCTTAAAAATTCTAAGAAATTAGCTTATGACAATTATATTCATTCGGCGGGAAATAAGGCGAAAGCATGTTGGCAAATAATAAATTTTGAGAGAAACAAAAACAATAATAATAGAACTCATACTGATATATCTCCTGAACATTTCAATGACTTTTTTGTTAACATTGCTGAAAATATCATTCAATCTCTTCCAACGGTATGCAAAGCGGATTTACTGAATTTCAGAAATTTTCCAGCACCCTGCAGTCTTTTTTTTCTGGGCCCAGTGACTGAAGAAGACGTTCAAAATGCAATCAAGTCACTCAAAAATTCCAAATGCTTAGACGCCTATGAACTAAATAGTGATATCATTAAAGAGACCTCCGAGATATTGTTGCAGCCTCTTTTCTGAATTGATAAATTTAATATTCACAAGTGGTATTTTTCCTGATGCATTTAAGCTATCATAAGTTATTCCCTTATTTAAAAACGGTGACAATTCTCTTGTTAACAATTATCGTCCCATTTCAATAATATCCATTTTTAGCAAAATAATTGAGATTATTAATAAACAACGTCTTTACGTATATTTTGAAAAATATAAATTATTCAACGAATCCCAGTTTGGTTTTCGTAAAGACCGCTCTACGACAGAGGCAGTTCTCAATGTGGTGAGTGAAGTTGTCGACAATCTCGAGCAAGGTAATCACACAGCTATTACGCTCTGCGACCTCTCCAAGGCGTTTGACTGCGTCTCTCACGACATATTATTGGAGAAACTATATTATCATGGCATCAGGGGAGTATCTCTATCCCTCATAAAATCATATTTGTCGAATAGATATCAAGCAGTCAGTAGCAATAATTGCATTTCGAATTTTAAACTTGTTGAACATGGTGTTCCCCAAGGATCAGTATTGGGACCACTTCTGTTCTTAATTTACGTGAATGACATCAGTAACTTCATACATCCATATAAATCTGTTTTGTTTGCCGATGACACTACATTTATTTTCTCTGGCAAAAATGCGATCGAACTATCTAGAATATCAAATGAAGTCGATGAGAAGGCAGAAAGTTGGTTCGTGACAAATCGACTCAAACTAAATACAGATAAAACGCAACAGTTACAGTTTTCAACAAGCTCTGCGCCACTCAAGTCAGATAGCGTTAAATTACCTGGGATTGTTGTCGATAGTACTCTCACGTGGACCTGTCATATTAACCAATTGAGCAAAAAACTATCAAGAACACTTTTTTTATTGCGTCAGCTGAAAAATGTAACTAGTTTCGATACATTGAGAATAACATATTTCTCCCTCTTCCATTCTTACATTAGTTATGGTGTTATACTCTGGGGCAACTCAACTGGGGCTTTAAAAAAATTTAAATTGCAGAAAAAAGCTATCAGAATAATAACAAATTCTGGTTATAGAGATCTTTGTCAACCTCTTTTTTTTAAATTGAGAATAATGCCGTTACCCACATTATTTTTGTACAACGTTCTCATAGAAATTCATAAAAAATCAACTTCATTAATTAAGCAATCAGACCTTCATAACTATGATACCAGACATTGTAACAAAATTCAAACAAACCGCTATCGTTTGAGTAAATCACAAAAGAATACTCTGGATTTCAACCTCTTCAACTATCTTCCCGATAATTTTAAAATTCTTAGTATGTCAAAATTCAAAAAAACAATAAAAAATTATCTTTTGAGTTTTTGCTTCTATTCTGTCAAAGAATACGTGAATCATTTTAAATGTTTATAATGTCATCTATGTTTTTATATTTTTGTACTTGTGTTTCTTGCTTGTTTTTATACAATTTTCATTGTTAATCTGATCATTTTATACTATTTTAATTGTTCAATCTGATCATTACTTTTATACTATTTTATTACTTTTATGCTATTTTATTACTTTTATGCTATTTTTTGACTTGCTACAAACATTTTATTATGTAACGTGGTGAAATAAACTATCTATCTATCAATGATAGTGGAAACGGGAAACGGCTCGGCTGGTCAGGTTGACGAGAGTCTTATCGATATCTGCCAAGGAAAAATCGTGTCAAAAACCCTCGAATAACTGTAGCCCAGTAGGATATTCACATCTGCAGGCGCTATATCAATAAGCACGAGATATGGCGTTAGATATGTCATCTATCGGAGGGAGCCTTAAGATGGCGGCCGCGATGTCATGGATGCTGAGCTCGTTAAAGATCCCTACCTCTGGTTGGAAACGTCAGAGGTAGGGCCAAATTTCCGGTTGGCGAAAGTGTGCTCACTGGCATAAATGTTTGCTCGGCGACGTTATACAGGGTGATCCAAAAGTACTTTGACAAACTTCAGGAGATGATTCCTCACAATATTCTACAAGTCGCTATAAGCAACAGTTTTCTAGATATTTGGACTCGAAAATTTCAAGTCGATTATTTGATAATCGATGCGTGTTGAAGTTATTACCATCAATTTTCATTTTTCACAATATTGCTTAGGAAATGAATTTGACGTTTAAGTAAATAGTTTTGGTTTTCTGTAGGGGGCGCCACCTATTCTATTTATTTTTACTCGTTTGAAAAGGGTACAAAATCTGTATTTGTTTTAATAAAATTTGCAAGAAATATCAACATTTTAGTTCAAGGAATTATGAATTTGTAGAATAAAATAAAATAAAGAACTAAATTGTATTCAAATAAATTGTTCAAAGTGTCCACCTTCAGGGAAGATACAGACATTCGAACTTCTAGTCATTGAATCGCGTACCCGCTCAAATATTATTGATGTGCTTCTTATTGTTTCACAGGATTCTACTATTCAGTTTCTTAGATCTTCCTCGTTCGCTACTGGAGTTTTATAAACTAGTGACTTCAAATTTTCCCAAAAATAAAAATCTAGCGGGTTTACATCTGGTGACCTTGGTGCCCACGCCTGGTTAGGTTCTTCTACACCCTTACCGATCCATAGATTTGGATAAACAGTGTTAAGGAGTTCCCTGGCTACAACGCTAAAATGGGCCGGAGCCCACGCCTGGTTAGGTTCTTCTACACCCCTACCGATCCATAGATTTGGATAAACAGTGTTAAGGAGTTCCCTGGCTATAACGCTAAAATGGGCCGGAGCCCCATCATGCATGAACCGCATGCGGATACGAATTTCCAATGGTACACTCTGAAGTAGTCCCGTCAATTCATTTTCTAAGAAGTCCCTGTCATTGCGCCATTCAGTCAGAACGGAAGAAAGAAGGGACCTATCAAGTAATTATCTGAAGGCAGTACTCGATTAGGAAATCGCTCCTGGTAAATACGTCTTGCTTTCGCGCGCTTTGCCATCCGCAAGGCCATAAACGAAATGCATATCGGCTAAATGAGCATTATTGTTTAAATAATCCATTTTTTCAAAATTAGTGTTTTAAAACTTACAGAAACTTCAACAAAACAACAAAACGTTTAACTTTCACATTATGTAATTACCAAAACTACTTACTTAAACCTCAAATTCATTTCCTAAGCATTCTTGTGAAAAATGGAAAATAATGGTAATAACTTCAACAGCATCGATTATCAAATAATCGACTTGAAAATTTCAAGTCCAAATATCTAGAAAACGGTTGCTTATAGCCGCTTGTAACAAGGGTAGATTTTTTACGTAGATATGATAGAGGATTTGATTTTTCTACTGAAAAATGTGCTAGAAGTACGCTCAAAAGTTATGAATCTTCATAAAAGAGAAAGACGTGTATGTGGCGCCCCCTACGAGTAAGAGCAATAATAACATCAGGTTCGAATTCGACACCTCAAAAAACCTCTCAATACCAATTTTTGTTTAAGTAAGGTCAGTATTTCGAAAGTTATTTAAATAAAACTAAAACTTTATCACCCTGTATCTTGGAAACGAAGCATTTCTGAACATATATTTATTGGGACAATTCATATCAGAATATTGTGAGGAATCACCTGCTGAAGTTTGTCAGAGTACTTTTGAATCACCCTGTATAAAGGAAAATGAAAATTATATTGGAAACCCCACCCTATAACACAAAAACTCAAATACGTACGTTTGCAAACCATTTGAAATTTTTTACATGGTTCTAATCAAACATCTGGATCTTGTTCATTGGCTTGGTGATAGCTTTTCTAAAAATTGCAAAGCATCCAAAAAGTAAAAGGCTGTTGTTAACAGTCTCCACTAGGTAGGCCAAAGCAAGATCGATTGGTTTTCAAGAGCAGTTTGAGCAAAAAACCTAGATGTATCGAATTTCAAAACTTCATTATACAGGGTGACTCAGGGAAGCGTGGAAGCTCCATAACATTTTTTTCTATCCAAGCTATATACTTGATTTTTTTTTAAAGATAGATCTGACTATGAGGCACATCCTAAAAAAAATATGTTTATATACAGGATGAATAATATTGAAACATAAGTTCGACCCTTATCGCCTGAACCTACATCAAGAATTCTATGGTAATAATTTTGCAAATAGAGTTGCGTTTTGTATTCAAATGAATGGTGTGATTGACGAGGATTATAATACTTCAAGCAAAATTCTGTTTTCTGATGAAGTAACGTTTAAGAACAACGGGTCGGTCAACAGACTTTTGATCACCAAAAGCGATGGTCGCTTAATGTTTGGGGAGGAATCATTGGAAATTACATTTTTTTACCCTTCTTTTTCGACAATGTGCTGATTGGTGGAAGGTATTTACATTTTCTTCGTAAACATCTTCCCAGAATGTTAGATGAAGTACATTTGAATGCCAGAAGGACTATGTTGGTTGCAACACGATGGTGGATAACCATAGGATAGTGCGAGAATTTTTAGATCAATCCTATCCTAATCGTTGGATAAACAGAGGAGGTACTATTCCTTGGGCCTCGCGATCCTCAGACCTCACTCTCATAGATTTCTTTCGTTGGGGAGTACGTGAAGGAAAGGGTTTCCAGATATCGTCCAACAACTGCAGATTATATGAAAAACAGGATCACGAAAGCCTTCCCTTCAGCTGAGTTCGGGGCTCATTTACTAGAAAACTAGCAGCTTATGTGGAACATGATGGTGACATATTTGAGCATCAATAAGTAGCCTTCCCTCAAAACTTCTACATTGTTTCTTGTTAATCTTTTCCTGTTCTTGTAAAGATCATTAGATTTATTTATTTTGTGATTACAATTTCATTTTGTTGAAACATATTCTTCTCAGAATTGTATGAATGTGACAAACTTCATGAGAGCAACCTACTCGATTCCTTTTTTTTCCGAAATAATCATCAACATTACAACAAACCACATATCGACAAAAAGCTCTTGAAAATTGCCATGAAATGATGCGAAAAAAAAAAAAAAAAAAAAAAAAGGTTTAAATATTATCAAGGAGCACAAGTCAGAGATCCGATCTATTTAAATTAACCTTTTTATACAAAATCAAGAAAAATTGTTTATTGAAAACGCAGAATCTATTTTATTTGAATGGATATCATTACGTATCGGTAAAACGAACTTTTTTTAGCCACAATAAAATAATTTGAGAAAAGTTAGCTTAGTTTTCGTCATCGCACGGACCAATCCATGGTCACTTCAAAAACAAAGAAAATTGTCTATTGAAAACGCATAACCCATTTCATATTGAATAAATATCATTCATGTTTCACGTAACAGATAAAACGAACTTTTTGTAAGCCACAATAAAATTATTTGAGAAAAGTTAGGTTAGCTTTCGTCATCGCGCGGAATGGGGAATTTTGAAGGTTATTGTAATTTGTAGTGACTTTTATTAAATGCGTACTGTGGCTATCAATTATGGAGATAGCAAGAACGTAGCAACCATCACCACATATCACAATCAACTGCCTGCCACATTGAAGGTTTAATGGAAGTTACCAAAACGTCACCGAGACTATCATACTCTCTTGAAAGTGACTGTGACTTCTAAGTGATATTTAAGTGGTACAGGATGGTTACTGCAATGGTTATTTTTCACTTTTGAGTTTATAAATCTTTAAAGGGATTTGCTCAGTGGCCATAATGTCTCAGATACCTCAAATGACACTAATAAGTTATAGAACTGTGGAGTGGCTACCATAGATGGGAATAACGTGACTACAACCATACAAAAATAAAATTTTAGTTATTTCTACTGTATAGTGGTAGATTTAGTGGTGATTTCGTGATAACCACTGAGTCGAAGTTGCAGTATCAGTTTCCGTCACTATAATGCTGCTTGGGTGGTTCACCCTGTATAAGAATGTACCTGTATTTCCTAATTTCAACTGGAGGGTAGTGAGTTTATTTGAACGAAATATTGGAAATAATTTAAAAAAAGCATTATTTGTGAACAATCATTTAATTCATAGAATCAATACACAAGCTGTAAGACTTCATATATTCATATTTTGTACAAATATTTACAAACAATTCAGTGACATTTATTTTACAATATATTGATTATACATCTTTCAGAATCAACAAACGATTGTCAACCTTCCTTTCATTAAAATGTGAACTACTGCACTAACGTTTTTTATTGAGTGACATGACAATGAAACGCAATCTATACAATAAACATTTTTTTAATTAAATTAAGCTAAAGGAAGTTTGAAGCAACATTTCGCCGATTTATACTTCACTTGGTGTTATCAGGTGTTGGATGAAAATTCTCACAATATATACAAACAGAGATGATTGTGATATACATTTCAATATTGGGTAGGTAGACAATGGCTTGTTTCTCAGGTACTATAATACTACTTTTACATAAAATGAGATCGATACACTTTACATTTCACTAACCATATTAAGTAAACTCTATAATATGAATACTTTTATTACAATTTGACTAGAAACACTCGCTTCTTATAGATTTTCGATCTATTTATACACATTTATATTTTATACACACAAAACCTGGAAAATGTTCTGATTTTTTCTAGGTTTTCTGTAATTATCAATTTTTAAGACTAGAATTATGACTAGAGACGGACTTTGACATATTTACTGGCATATATTCCCATAAGTAATACTATACTTTTTCACATTTTCCAAAATATGGCAATTTATTCACGAATCCAAATTTTGTTTTAAAGTGTGGTAAGTTGCCGCTTGGAGCGTATTGCAAACTTTTTCCCTTGCCCGCACTCTTAGTATCAACTAAAATAAAATTACTCAAAAAATGTGCGAGCATTTTTTTGCAATATTTCCGCACATATTCTAAAGAAGGAACTATAATGATAAACAAAAGCATTAAATAGCTTTGAAATACTTAATATTACAATTCCACTTGAAATAGCAATTACTTGACCTCAAACTTTAATGTACACACACTGTGACAGTGCTGAAAGCCTAAATGAAAATATCACCTCATTTTCATTAAAATAACTATCTTTTTCAAATATTCGATATGGTCGAACACCATCCAGTTTTTTCGATTCCTCGAGAAAAATGAATGTAATGAAGACAAAAAATTAATATGGTGCAGACTCACTTCTTCAGTGGAAAAATTCGATTCTTTTTGAGAATAATAGTGTTTTGAACACATATCTGAGGTTCTCACTTTGTAACTTCGAAACTAATCCAAGCAAATATCACAATGTTTCAAATTATCCTAGAATATACCTATAGAAATATCCAAAGAATACGAAAGACCACGTAGTTTTATAAATACTTTCGTTTATAGTTAATAAAATACAGGGTGTTTCAAAATTCAGTATCAAGATTTCAGGGCCGTATTTTTCAGGTCAAAATAAGACTTTTTTTTTCCATAAAAATGTGTCCGCAAATGCTTCGTTACCGATCTACAGAGCGTAAAAGTTTCAAGTTTTTTTTATTTTTTTCTTCATAGCTCTTTCAGATTTTGCGATATTAATATCAAATTTGAAACATAGGTTACGTGTTAGGGTTCACATCATCCAGTGCCGAGTGATTGTAAGAATCTACAGGAAGATATTTTTCCAGGGGTCAAGCCCTTTTTCGCCCCATAGACTTTTTTGTGATGCGCCGCTGGTTTAGCACTAAAACATTCTAGGCCCATATGATATCCAGCGCGTCCAAGGTTTGCTTCCGCGAGATTTTCCACGGCGCTTGCAGTTCTTCCGATGGATACTGCGCAACTCTACTAGGGATCCTGCATTTTTATTTCGTATCCTTTTTACCGACGAAGCTCACTTCACACGCGACGGAGTAGTGAATTACCACAACGTTCATATTTGGGCACCAGAAAATTCATACATGATCAGATAATCTCGACACCAGGAACAGTTCAGCGTAAACATATGGGCAGGTTTAGTAGGAGATACTTCAATTGGTCTTTTTATTTTACCGCGAATAAACGAATTGCCTGCATTAGTGGAGGACGTGCCTTTACAAGTTTGTGAACAAATGCATCTTCCGCGATTATTTAGATATAGTGTTTCCCAATCGGTGGATTGGCAGAGCAGGTACAATTGCTTGGCCCCACAGTCCCCAGATTGCAACCCGCTGGACTTCTTTTTAAGGGGACATGTAAAGGGCCTAGTTTATGGTGCATAACCAGTGCCTTCCATCGAAGTTCTTACTAAACGAATTATGGATGCCTTCCACACCGTAAGAAACACTCCCGGAATGTTAGAACGCTTACGGCAGTGTATTAGAAGAAGAGTGGAAGGTTGTATCGCAGAAGGAGGTGGGCATTTCCAGCACCTTTTATGAAAAGTCAAGGTTCGTTAGGTTTCTTATTTTTCATGTAATATTTGAGAAAACTTGTAATTTAGATCAGAAACCAAATAAGTAGCGTTTTTTGTTTTCATTGTGATAATAGGTTCCCCCTTTTGTTAAAAATGTTAATTAAATGTAACAAATTTCAAAAAATTATTTTACTTTTTTTCTCGATAACGGTGACAGATGCTTAGAAATGACAAAAAAAAATTATAAACAAAACAAAGAATTCATTGCATATGTTAGAATCTACCAGCGGCGCACTACAAAAAAGTTTATGGGGCGAAAAAGGCTGACCCCTAAAAAAATATCTCCCTGTAGATTCTTACAATCACTTGGCCCACTGGATGATGTGAACTCTGAAATGTAACCTTAGTTTCAAGTTTAATATAAATATCGCAAAAACTGAAAGATCTATGAAAAAAAAAAAAAAATTTTCCAAAAATAGCCCCTGAAATCTTGATACTGAACTTTGAAAACCCTGTATATATGTTTCTGAATAAAAGAGATGATATTTTGGAATGATTAGAAGTATGGACCCTAAAAATAGTGACTAGAAGCATGTGTAAAATTATACAATATATATGACTAGAAAAACCTAAAAATGAAGCAATAAATGACTAGAATGTATTGAACATATAATGACTAGAAGAGCTCAAATATGACTAGAGAGCTCGAATTAAAACTAAAATAAAAAATAAATACTTTGACTAGATTGTTTCATTGACTAGAACAAATTGTTCGACTAGTGAATCATTTGTACTATTTGTAACTACTGTAATATTTCTTCAAATATATGATGTCTTAATGACTAGGAGAAACCCAATTATCCTTGATTTTTCTGCATTTTTTATAAAAATTATGATTTTTTAAATCTAACTTATCCATAATTATAAATACTTAATATTAATTAAATGACCAGAATGAATGACTAGAATACCAGTTAAACTCAAACATGACTAGATAATTTGTATGTTTACAAAACAATTACTATTAAAGTTATCAACTCAGAAGAGGAATTGAAATTCAAATAGGTAGGTTATTTGATTTGCTGAATTAATTCCCATCAAATTACAACTCTCGGTTATTGACACCAAATTTTCTATTTCAAATGACAACTACCTTTCTATAATTCTTTCGAAATTCCCAAGGAATTTTATACTAATTTCATCATTATTGTTATATATCTAACGCGTACGGTTTTTTTATTTATCTTAGATTATCAAAGTTGTAGATACTGAATAAACACTTTCATTCATACAATAATTCAGAACATATTTATTGATATGAATCAAAGTGAAGTTTAATAAGAGCAGAAAAAAGTTACTTAAGGTGCTTGAAAAATCATATGAAAATATGACATCTTAGAACTTCCAAATTTTTATTATTTCTGATGAAAAGTTGATAATATTTGCGAAAACAAATACACTATGCAACTGCATGTTTTCTCGAATCGAAGAACGTTGCGCAGCTGGGTGACGTCACGGAGGGTTTCCGGAAGTAGGTACTGATAGAAATATCGAGAGTTTCCCAAGAATCGTGAAGAGGCCGCTAAGAATATTCTAGGTACTAATGATCTCCATACGGGATGTATTTCTAGTAGCCAGTACATTCAAAGTGGGTTCATTGAGTTAAGTTCAAGCCAGAAAACAGTGAGGTTCTCGGTACATTTTTAGCGATGAATTTGTATTGAGTAATATAATATTCAGAGTTCATTATTGTTTTGTGTTGTGAAGTGCAAATAGTTCATTGGCTATGAACCCCAGATTCGCAACAATATCCTCGAAAAATAATGTAAAGATGTGCAAACGTTCAAGTGATTAGAATACAAAATATGGAAATACAATTTTTCATGGAAATAGCGTGTGCCAAAGTTCCTGAAAACCATTTCTATCTCTTTTTGTTCTATTCAAACTTCATAACACACTCTATTTTCTTACCACTAAGTTCAGTGTTGAAACAAGATTCTTTCAAAACTTTATTTTTCGAAAGTATTTTTGACTACGCGGAAAGTGGTAATCCGATCAAAAATGAGATTTGGCAGTTTTCAATATCATATTTTTATATGGGAAAGATAAACTATTACAACTCTTACAACCTTAAGTAATGGTTTCAGGTAAATATTTTAAATAAAAAAGGGAATGATTCAAATAATTTTTAGAATATCCATTGTTTCCAAAAAAAAATTGTAAAATCAATGGAACCCCATGTATTTATTCATTGTAGGTACATTATGGCAAAATACCGGAAGATTTAAAAAAAAACGTGATAACTTTGAGAGTCTCGTCTAACCGTTCGTTAAAATCTCTTTGTTTCGTGAGGTGTAAATGTATTTGAAAATAAATGTTTCGAAATGAAGACCGTTATGCCGTAGATATATGAAGAAACTTACGTATTATGAAGAAATAGATATGCTCTATATTTTCTTCCTCAGCCTATGAACAAATATATTATTAAGTAACTACATATATTATAATATACAAGATGAGATCATTATGAAACCTGATTTTCACTGATGGGAAAATATATTTACAAAAAATGTTAGAGGCATTTTTTTCAGTTTTGGACAATAAGGACAGTGATTTTACGATGAACTGAAAAAAATAATTGAAGTATTTTTAAATCATATAGGTACAATAAGGACATTTGACTGAAGAGTAGCAAATCGCAGAATTTCGGATTCAGATCATACAAACATATTTTCAGTAAATTTAACAAAACTTGATTTGACCGACACAAATATTTGTTAATATAATAGTGAACCATTTTAAATCGGTAAAATATTTGTTATTTCAGTTTAATTTCATTGGGCCTGATATGAAAAACTATTGAATTAATCACAAAATGTATCGAATGAACAGACAATTTGTCATGATGAAATAAATGAAATCGAGATACGAAAATTCATCAATACTGTCGTGAAACTGTGGCTTTGTGAACTCTTTAAATTTCATAATTGATCAATTTTTTTTTCTCATGGTGTTGAGATGGATCCGTGTGAAAATAGCTAGTTGTTGTCGAAACTCATAAAGTTTTTCATTGGTCTGTATTATGGCATTTTGAATGAAAACGTCTCTTCTAGACATTTTATGACTATTTCATGGAAAAATATGATCGATATTGCAGATTGGATAGCATCATCATTCGTTCCATTTTGTCCAAAACCGAAAAAGATCAAACAAATTTATACACAATCGTCAATTCCCAATTTTTGGAATTTCTCTTCCCCTGGAACACAGAATTTCAGGGCAAGGGAAAACCCAAAATATTAAAAAGAATATAATAAAATCCGAAACACCGAGAATATTTTTCAATAAATATAACAAAAGTTTGACCTAGTTCTTCCAGCACCTGTTCAGTT
Organism: Gonioctena quinquepunctata; assembly: GCA_018342105.1. Lineage (NCBI taxonomy): Eukaryota > Metazoa > Arthropoda > Insecta > Coleoptera > Chrysomelidae > Gonioctena > Gonioctena quinquepunctata. The sequence goes on along the minus strand of JAFIRS010003867.1, from coordinate 64,190 downwards.
ACTTGAATTTTGTTAGTTTTTATTTAGTTGTGCTGAGCGATTATTTTTGTTCAATTCCCCAGACGGTAGGATTTTTTTTGTTGAACTTTATGATGTTGCCTTCATTTCCCATTTAATTTTTAACAAACAATTTTTGGTAGTAGGCATTGCTTGTTAAAAAAATATTTTTAATATAGGTAGTTGTATCTAACAGGAAGTGGAACTCTGTTTTTATCGCTAACGTTTCGGAATAGTCCTTTTCCTTTTTCAAAGCCAAAATGACAGAAGTTACACATTGAAATTATAAATTAAAAATACCGAACGATTAAAATCCAAAACGAAAAACGATAGCTGTTCGTTGACACTGTTGTATTTTGTTTTGGATTTTAATCTGTGGGTACAATAATGATCTGGAGTTGAATGAAAAAACAAGAGAAACTCGGTCTTAAATATGCGTTAGAGATTTATTTTCCCGATATTGTACGTGACTATTGGTTAATAGAGCTTCGAAAAAAAAATTGAGACGTTAGCGATAGAAAAATGTTTCTTGGTCCCTAAACATATCCTGAGGCTATTGGATTCTGTCAAAAAAAGGGCAATTCGTCTCGTCGGTGATGCCTCGCTTACAAACTCGCTCACTTGTCTGGAACACCGTAGAAAAGTTGGCGATTTGTCTTTATTTTATAGATATTTTCATGGGCGATGCTCTTCTGAAATATCAACAATCGTTCCTGCTTTGGCAGTCTCTTCGAGATTAACCCGTCAAGTTCAGTCATCACACCCCTTCGTGGTCACTTTGGAGACCTGCAGAACATCACTTTCCAAAGACTCGTTCATCCAACGAACAGCGAGGCTTTGGAACTCATTGCCTAGGGAGGTGTTCCTCGAGGCATACAACCTTCAGAAATTTAAGGCATACCTTCTTTCCCTAGGTTCCCACGATGTTCTCTGAACATTACAGGATATCCCTTTTCGTGGGAACCAGAACATAAAAAAAAAAAAAAGAAGATCCAACTCTATCCAATTTCTGGGATTATGAATCATTTATAGATACATATTCTTGTTATTTCATTAACTTTTATTTGATATACCACAAGTTCCACTTTATGAAGTTTCTATTGGCCATGATTCACAACAGTTTTTTTTAATTTCTCTTGATTCGGAAGTCAGGTAGGCAGGACAACCAATTTTTGGAGTATTTTTGAATAAATTGCCAAAAAATTCACTTTATATCTACTTTTAGCTCACATAAAATACGCCAGGATAAAAAATATTTATTTATTGGCAATTTTCCTCCCTTAAAATGCAAGTTATAAAACAAAATTGTAATTTCGTTTTCAGTAACTCTATAACCATGCCTATTTCCAATTTTCTGAATAACATGGGTTATATTTCAAAAGGCTATGATAGAAAATCGGACAGACAGACCGGAGTTGATTTAACATAATTTGGCACAATATGGCATCAACAAAAATATGTGTCGGACGACTAGGGATCAGAATTTTGTTAATTTATCGTTTGTTTTTTCCGGTGCAGTATCTATACAAAAATATCTACAATATTTACATTCTTTCAAAAACGATGAATCCAAGTGATGTTTGGCACATACCCCTCTGCGGCAACTGCATCGAATCTCTGAGTTTCTTGTCCGCTGCATATCGGTGGCAACGGAGGCGGCCGCCAGAGGCGGGGCGGCAATCTTGGGATGGGCCGGACCGGAACCAGCCGTTGTCATTCAATCTGGTGGATAGCCTGGTGCTTCCTCAGGTAGGCGATCCTCCGGAAGCGCTTGCCACACTCGTTGCAAGGAAACTGTTCGCCGGAGTCTGCAAAAATTGATTTTAATTTTAATAGAGGTGAAATGGAGAATTCAAATGTGAATACAATAGAATCTGTAGTTACTACAAGACTGTTTAGAAAATTATATATATATATATATAATATATATATATATATATATATATAATAATAAGTTTATTTGTTATAAAGAAAGAGTGTGCAAATACAATTTCATTTAGATGACGACGAATACAATTTTTTCACAAATAAACAGAAAACCACAAAGTCAGTGACTGTCTGTGGTGTGAGTGTAGCCTATGTTTAAAATTAGTATCGATAAATATTGAGTAAAACGATGAGAAAGTATGTTTGAATTCAATTTGAGATTTCCTCACATTATTGGATTTGATAAATAACACATGTACGGTTTAAAGCAAAAGAGCAGTTATCAATGCGAAACTGTAAATTACAATATACATACAATTTAAATACACAGCCTTTTTGCATAAAAGTACAGGAAAGTATATGAAAAATGATATAGTGAAGACAATTTAAGTTTTACATCAACAGGAATTGATAAAAAAAAACACTTGCCTAGTATACGACCATCCTAGTGGTCAATAAATATAAAAAATGGAAATAACAGAATTAAAATATTCAATCTGATACATAGAAAATGATATATAAAAAGGCAATTGAAGGAAGACATTAAACTGATTAGTTGAGATGGAATGAGATATTCTCACTCATTATGTTTAAGTAATTTTCGCTTAAAGTGTCTGATATTTTTGTGTTTATATTGACGTCTCCAATGAAGATGTCAAAGTCGGATGATTCTTTTGATTGTTGTTCCAAGTAATCATTCAAGTTATTCAGAAACGTTTCTTATGGAGGCCTGTATAACGCTGTTAGGTGAAATTTCAATTCATTATATGGGAACCTAACTGATAGTACTTTGATATCGCCTATATATTCAATGGTGTGACTGAACTGGATTGATTCTTTAATGAACACTACAGTACCATCGTTTCTATACCACATGCCTTCATTGTATATAATTTTATACCCTTTCATCTTATATAAGTATATATCAGGAATGAGGAATGTTTCGGACAATACCACAATATCCATATCAGTTTCAAGCAGCTTTAAGATAGCTTCGAGTTGGTCAAAATTTTTACTAATACTACGAATGTTGACATGAAATATATTTAGTTGGTTATAATTTTTCTGTCTGAGGTTATCAAATTCCATCAAGTCTGTTACGATAGTTTGTATTGGGGAATATTCATAATCACGTAGGTATTGGTCCATTTCAATGGAACCATTCACAATATTTTTAAATATATAATACACTCAATAGAATTTAAAAAATTAAAAAAAAAAAATATTATAATGAGAGGAAGTAGGTATAGCTATTCTAGGGTTTTCCAAAGCGAATTTTTTATTTTTCTTGAGCTCGAGTTGAAGGTTTCCTGGTAGTATTGGGCGTTGAAGTAATTGTTAATGGAGTAGCTACCGGTTTAATTCCTTGTCCAAATAAATCGTCCTCAGTGGTTTTTTTTAAGGTTAGTGATGGTGTTGTCGGAGCGCTATTTGTTTTCGGTTCCTCTCGGTCTTGATGTTCCGAAAGATCTTCCGCACTATAAGCCACTTCCTCTACATACAATTTGTTATTTTTTTTATATGTAGGAGATTTTTTTGTCCTGTCTGGCTAGTATCAAATGCTTCCTAAGTATATTGTGTTCCTGTCTTTGTTGGGGAGTAAGATCATGGACAATTGAGATTTTTGTACCTTTAAGTTTAGGACAGTTTTTTAATATCAATTTTTTTCTTTTTTATATATATATATATATATATTCTTTATTTTCTTGGAATAAGTCAATCTATTTATTTTTTATTCAATACTACATTTCGACATTGTTTATGTCATCTTCAGGTAAATTCTTGAACATTCACAACATGTAAAGTTAAAAACATAATACGTTACATAACATCAAATATGTTTAAAAATCAAAGAAAAATTCAAAACTTACAATATAATTCAACAGTTATTCTTTTATTATTTCATGTTTCACGATTGGAATGAACGTTTTTGAATGTCTGAGATTGTTGGTATCGAATTTGTTTTATTTGTTTTTTTTTTATTTAAAAAAATACATTGGAGTGTTCGGCATATTCTCTTATAGTATGTGGTATTGGTTTAATTCGTGCAAGACTTTTCCGTGTAAAAATGTTGAGATCAGTTAATTTTTTCTTTTATATTTTTTGTTGTGGAGTGTTTAGAATAAGTTATTGTAGATTTCATTGAGGATATGTTATGTTTCTATTGTTAATACTGTTTGTATCTTTTTTATATGAATCATTTCGAGGAAATGTCTAACATTTTGATTTTTTCTTTTGTCAAAATTTCAACCTTGTCAAAATCGAATTTATGTTGATTTTCTTTCTCATGTTTGGACAATGTTGTGATATTCTTTTTTAAGTATTTGTGGGCTTTAATTTTGGTATAGAATCTTATTTGTATTTCGTTATGGATGTGCTACTGTTATGTTATATTTCTCTACTGTTTCGCTGATTTTGTTACAAAAATTATACAATAAAATCTGCAAAACAGTAGAATAATACAACATAACAATAGCACACAAAATACAAATAACATTCTTCGCTCAAAATTAAAACCTGAAATTCCAAAAAGTATACAGACTCACACCGTACATGAAATAGGTATATAAGCCAATCCAAACAATACCTAAAGAAACAAATGTAAGCCCACAAATATTCAAAAATGGCTATAACAGCATTGTGCAAACATGAAAAAGAAAATCAACATAAATTCGATTTTGACAAAAGAAAAAACGTATATAGAAATGATTTACATAAAAAAGATACAAACAGTATTAATTATAGAAACGATATGAGAAACTTCAATCAAATCATCATACATTATTTTTAACATTCCTCCACAACAAAATATAAAAGGGGGAAAATCAACTGATGTTTACACGGAAAAAACACTCATGAATGAAAATAATAGAGCACACATACTATAACTGAATATTCCGAACAATCCAATGTATTTATAACAAAAAATTATAACAGATGAAACAAACTCGATACGAACAAAACCTCAGACATTCAACAACGTTAATTCCAATCGTGAAACATGAACAAGAAATAATAAAACGATAACTGTTAAATTATACTGTAAGTTTTGTATGTTTCTTTGAATTTTATTCATATTTGATGTTATGTAACGTATTATGTTTTTAACTCTTTCAGTTTTGTTTCAGAAAAACATTTTATTCTCATTTTGAAAGTGAATCGAAGATTTTTACTGCCATGGAACGAAAGGCATCATGAGTTGTCATGATGGAAAAACAAATTTTTTCAGCGAGTAAAATATAGAATTATGAATGTTATGAATGTTTTTAGATATTAATAGGAGTTTCTCTATGGGGTATGATTGCTGGGTTCCAGCATAAAACAAATTATACGCTTTTGTGCAATAAACACTTCAAATGAATCAAATGAAATGGTTTCACAAAAAAAATATCTAAGTTATTTATTTCAATAATGATGAGTAACTTTCACAAAGGATTATATAAAATCAGTGACGTGTTATCCGCGTAACCTGTGAAAATTTGTGACATATTGAGCTTGTTGATTTGAATTAATTTATTATAAGATACTAAAACTTTTACTAAAAAGAAATACACCCAGTATATATTTTCAAAAATCTGTCATTCTGGAGGAACGTGAAGCAGAAGCTTTGTCTTCAGATAGGGTGAAGTGGAAGACTGGATCAGACTGTTACATTTTGAAAAGTTTTTAGGTCTACTTCATTTTTTAAGAGTCACTTTTATTATTGCATCTAGGTGGCGGACGTAAATTAATCTGAGGACCTCAGGTGATGTCAGAAAATTACAATCGAAAAGTTTTAGTGACTAGTATGATAAATAGGAATAAGACAAGTTGGCAAAATTACATTTTCGTGTTAACTATTATTTTTCAAAAGGCGCCCATTTTTTGACAAGCATTTTCCGAAAAAAGGATTTTTGACGAATTTAACGATACTAATTAATTTGCGATTGGATGAAAAAACAGATCATACATTGAATATTACTAAGGAAAATACTGCACAATAATGTATTTACTTTTGTCAAGTGTGCCATGGATAGCCATGATATTTTGCAGTCTTCTTTGGAAAACAAAACACTCACTTAGTTAATGACAGTGACATAAGCTTTATGAGCAAACAGTAAAAGTTTCTTAATTTTCGTCAAATTTCAGTTTAATTTTTCTTCAAAATAATCTATACTCAAAGTGAAAAAGTGGATATGTTATTAATATTTGGAGAATGTCCTAGAAATCCAAGGAATGCTGCTGAGTTGTATGCTCAGCCACTTTCGAAATCTTAGAAGAAAGAATTCTACGGGCATTTAGAAGTATAACGCCTCAAATGTTGCGAAATGTGTTGAGAGAAACAATTGAACGAGCTGAAATGGGTCTTGTACAAGGAGGAATACACTTTAAAAATTCACTACAGTGAAAGTAAATAAATTATTATCCATGACACACTTGACAAAAGTAAATATATTATTATAAATTATTATATTTAGTTTATTTTCTTTATTTTCAATCCAATCGCAAATAAATTAGTATCATCAGATTCGTCAAAAAATCCTTTTTTTGGAAAGTGCTTGTCAAAAAATGGTCGCCATTTGAAAAATAATAGTTAGACACGAAAATGTAATTTTGCGAAATTGTCTTATTCCTATCTATCATACTAGTCACTAAAACTTTGCGATTGTAATTTTCTGACATCACCTGAGGTCCTCAGATTAGTTTACGTCCGATCATGGCCCTCAAGCAATATTAAAAATGGCTCTAAAAAAATGGAGTAGGCGTAAAAACTTTTTAAAATGTAACATTATGATCCAAAATGGTCTCAGAAATCCAAAATGTTACAGTATACAGGGTGTTCCATTTAAAAATTCAAAACCGCAGCCATTTTCGGTGAAACCGGAAGTGATCGAAAAGTGAAAAATATGCGAAAATTATCCTCTTCACATACCATTCACCTATACCAAATATCAATATATATATATATATATATATATATATATATATATATATATATACCTATTCAGATGGAGAAATTGTGTCCTTGTAAATGGAATATTGATGTGATTGTCGGATGGGGACAAATAATGAACTTTCTAGTTTTTGGCCAACGTTTCGTTTATTCAACGTATAAACTTCATCAGGGCAGAAAAAGGACAACTATTTATAAGAATGTGAGAAATTTGTTCAAAAAAGGTTGAAGAAGGGCAATTTATTGGTAATCAATATAAAAATATAGAATGAATATCAATTTAAAAGATAAAATATTAAAACATTATTAAAAGGATAAAACATGTACATACCTCAACTAGAATCATGTGTAAAAAACGATATCAACATATATTTGAATGCAAACAAAGATAAAAACGCATGGTTTCCAAAGTGGTTTTCGAGATTTGGAAGGACACATTCACAACAAAGTCTTATGATGAATAACCAACACTACGTATCAAACGATCAATTTTCAACTAAGTGTATTCAGCTCATCTAGTTTTCAACTATTGTATATAAATATTTTATTATATATATTTAATAAAATTGTCAACCAATTGACATAATGCACAACGCACGGAAGTAGCCAGCTGTATCACCAGATTTGTCCCTCTTGGACTCTGTTTCGAGTTATGTGATTTTCCAGTAAATATAATATATTCAAAAGAAAATGAAATAATTACTTTCCAGTAGTGGAATCTTTGATTGATAACTTCAGATTCTCAAGAACATAGGATTAATCAATTAATTCAACTATACGCACAGGGTTTGATGTTAATCTAATTCCAAGTTTTTTCTCCCTGCCTTACATTTGAAGAGGAACATTTCTGACTTCTCCGTTTATTGTAAAAAAATTGAAAATATAAAAAACTCTTCCAGTCATAAAAAAACTTTTTCAATCATTTTATAAGTTTTTTATGTATAGAACTACATCTCAGCCCCTTTGAATGTTTAGTTTCAATAGAATCATATAGAGTGTGAAATATTATTTATTACGTTAACTCCCATAAAGTTCAGCTTTACTAAAGCAAATAGAAATATTTCTTATAAAAATTAGTTTTCACAGTTCACCAGCAGAGCAACAAAAATCTGCAATGTTTCCAATCATTATATTGTTCCTATTGCCTATTAAATCAGGTGAATAATGACAAAAAATAATATATTTTTAATTCGATGGTATTTCTAGTTTTTTTAGGGCAGTTATTAACAGTGAACACCATTCCCCAAGAACACACTGAATAATTTTTCTGACCGATATTCTAAAAACAACATACCTGCATCACCATCTCCCGTCTCCTCCAGCTTGCACTCCTTAATTGGCCGCGGCTTGTGCCATCTCCTGTGAGACGCCAGATTCGCAGGACAATTGAAAACTTTATCACATTCAGGACATCTATACTCCACGTGTACGATCCTCGAGCATCTGTGCTGAGCGAGCCCGAAAGCGTCTTCGTAGAGCTCTTTGCAAAGTCGGCAGACATAATCTCCGATGACATTTTCGATTTTTGCTATTTCGGCTTTCGCTTCCTCGGTGATTTCGACAACGTTGAAAGCTGGATCTATGTCGCCCTTTCTCACAACCAGGTTTTCGTCCGGTCTCAATTCGCGAATAATGGTTCCAGAAACCGGCGAACTGTTGTCTTCGTCGAAGTTGAGTTTTCTTGTGGCTTTGGTTTTCTTGGAGGGCGTTATCGTTGTGAGTTTCGGTTTCTTCGAAGGAAGTTCTGGCGTTGGAGATTCATGGCACTTCTTACTGCCCGGGGATGGGGTACAAGGCGGTGTGATGGGCGCCTGGTTGTGTTGGGTCTTCAAGCTCAGATCCAACGGAGAAGCGGTGGTTAATTCCAGAGGCTCGGAGAATCTGAAGAAGTGCTGTTGCAAGTGGAAAAACTGCGGCTCGAGCGCTAATCTGTGGAAGTTGTACTGGTTCCTGAACGTAGCGAATTCCATGTCATGATGGTATTGCACACGAGGCATCCCTCGCGTAGTTTCACGGCCAACTGAGCTACATTTCACTCTGAAAACTTATTGCAGTCTTCGTCGGTTTTAAGCCCCAATAGGAGCTTCACCCCGCCTCGTCGACAAACGAAGCGTGCGCTAGGTGGGGCGAGTTTGCTACCCTTATTGGCCGACTAGCCGCACTAAGAGCGTATTGGTAAGAGAGAAATCACGCTGTTCAGTTGTTCGTAACGGATTTCGCTTTTACACGGATGATTTTTCGTAACGGTTTTTAGGCAATAATTGTCGTGTAACAAATCATTAGGGGGATTCCCTTGCAGATGTCGATTTTACACCCCCGGTTGTAAATAGATAGGAGTTTAGATAGAAGCCCGTCGAATGATTTTTTTTTCGTTTTAATTACGCCGGGTGGGTTTTATCTGTACGATTTCCGTAAATTTATTTGTTGTGCTTCCTGTTTGATTTTCGAAATTTGTCCGTTAATTCATTAGCGATTTGTGTTGAATCATTTCCGGGTGAATGAATTATAGAGGTTTCGGAAACGAAGCAATATGGATCAATTAAATTGTTTCACATTGAGTACCTACTTTGATTTTTTATAAAGTATTTGTATTGGATGAATTTCAAAATTCAATTCAATTATTCTTTCCACACCTGCTATCCTAGTAACATTTTAAGCCACAATATCCCAAAATCACCGATGATCTCGCATTATTGTTGATATATTACTATAACGATGCTCTGCTGATTCATTCAGTTAGACAATAATGTTATATTGATTTGTTTGAAAATGTGAACAGGGTGCTCACAAAATCAGATGTGGAATCATCTGCTACTCAAAGATGAACTTTAGTCACTATCTTCCATCGTTTAAGATAACCTCTTATGGAGTATTCATGTTGAAAAGGGAAACATTCTCAATAGTATATTAAATAGAAAGATTTTTCTATGAATTGAAAAATCCCCGATAAAAATTAAGCTATTCTTGTAAATATCTAACAGAAAACAATCACTTCCGCGGCTAAAGCCACGCTGGACCCTGAACTACATTTGATAGATACATATTTTGAAAGGTCCCTAACTCAAAAAGAAAATCTGAAAGTAAAAATCTGATTTTCTATTCCAGTCTTAATTAATAAGAACTCATATAGATAAATGAGATAAAGAAAAATATTTTCCAAGAAATCATTGTAACATTGATGCAAGCCTGGCAACGCATTCACTAGCATAGAAATACATTTTTGTCGATGAAAATCTATTTCAGGCTTCCACGAGCATCAGGAAGACCGGAAGAGGTTATCTTGAACGATGGAAGATAATGACTAAAGTTTATCTTTGAGTCGCAAATGATTCTACATCTGAATTCATGAACACCCTGCTCATATTTTCAAACAAATCAATCTATAATTTCCCATGACAGGTTATAATGTCAAAAAAACACTGATTTCAAAGGAATATTCTAACATTTTTCCATCTTTGCAAAGTGAGATTGCTTCTAGAAAATATGTTTCACAATTCTTCCTCTCTTCCTGATGATCGGGGAAGCGTGAAATAGATTTTCGTACAAAAATGTATTGAAGACCTAGTGAATGCGATGTCAGTCTTCCATCAATGTTATAAATGATTTCTGGTGAGTGTTCCTTCCTTATCTCATTCATCTATATGAGTTCTCAATTAAGACTGGCATAGAAAATCAAATTTTTACTTTCAGATTTTTCTTTTGAGTTAGGGTCCTTTCAAAATATCTATCAGATGTAGTCAATGTCCAGCGTAGGTTTAGCCGGGAAAGTGTTGTTTTCTGTTAAATATTCACAAGAATAACTTCATTATTATCGTGGATTTTTAATTCACAGAAAAATTTTCTAGTCAATATCCAATTGAGAATGTTTCACTTTTCAACAGGAATGTTATATGCCTCCATTCAAGATATTATCGCCTGTCTCCCTAGTACTTAAGTTATTTTTTTATTTTTTTACTTTGGGAACGATTTGGAAACTTATTTCGATTATCAGACGGGATATAATTTTCCAAAAGTACCTCACACTGGTTGGTTTTTGTTTGGGAATATAAGAATACTTTCATCTGTATCCATGGGAGAAAAAAACATAACTTAATATTGTCTTTTAAAAATACTAACCAACTAATTTTTTTCATAGAACTAATGAAAATGTGCACACAATTTTTTTGTTAGAACTAAGTATATTAAGTTTTTTATTTTTATAATTGAATCGAGCCCTTTGAGGTTTTTTTGCTTTTACCTAAACTTCTTTCTAAGGTCATTTTTGGGGATTTTTTATTTCGATTTTTGGATACCAGTTCAGATTTTTCTCCAGAGTAATTTGTAATAATCCATTCATCGTGTATGACTTATGAATAAAAATAATTCATTTTTGTTTCTATTCAATTAGATGATAAGTTCTATACCGGTGATCTACTAAAATTATGTATATTTCCATGTGATATTTTCGCTTATCTCCCCAGTTCTTATTTTCAGATTTTTTTTACTTTGACACTGATTTGAAAATGTATTTCGAGTCGAAGACGAGGGATAATTTTCGGAATATTCCACATACATTTTTACAAGCTTTTATTTAACTTGCTTCTTTCGTATGTCTTTCCGGTTCAAAATTTGTAATCCATTTTTGGAGCACTTGCCGACATCCGATTGAGCTGAAATTTCGCAGGTGTTCATAATTTTGGTGACAATACATTATGGAATTTTTGTTAGAAAAACAAACAAAATGGCGGCTCCAAGATGGCGAACGAATTTTATGGTTATGGTGCGATTTGAAACAAAATTTGTATGTGGGGATTTTCGGGGACGGGAATGTGAATGTTTTATCAAAATTCAAAAATTCAATTTTGGGATTATGGTCCAGATTTAAAATTGGTATGTGGGGGTTTTCGGGGTCGGAGTTTATGAATTTTTTGTCAAACTTAATGAAATTGAAGTGGCGGCTCATGGATTTTTGTTGGGGAAATAAAAAAAAGGCGGCTCCAAGGGGGGGGGGGGATTTAGGTTTATGGTCCGATTCGATTTAAAATTGGTATGTGGGGGTTTTCAGGGTCAAAAATTATGATTTTTTCTTCAAAATTCATAAATCAAAATGGCGGCTACAAGATGTCCGATGATCTCTTTGTTTATGCTCCGATTCTATTCAAAATTGGTATCTGAGGGTTTTCGAGCTCGGAAATTATGAATTTCAAAATCCACAAATTTAAGATCGCGGGCGAGTTTTGTAATTATGGACCGATTCGATTCAAAATTGGTATGTCGGAGTTTTTGGGGTCGGAGATTATGGATTTGGTCGAAGATTAGGTATTGATTTTCATTCAAATTCATAAATTGAAGATGGCAACTCCAAAATGGCGGATGAGTTAATCTTTAGATGGTCTCCTCATTGAAGGACTAGATGGCTCAGAACTTACAGGAAAACAAGGCCTCATAATAACGATATTCTAACAAAAATGCATAGATAAGGTGTATTTGAGTACTAAAAATCACAAAATAAAATAAATAATGAAAAACCGTTTAAAAGACAAGCTCTCATTGTAATGCACTAAAAAGTAAAAAATATTTGCTTTGGATGTGTGACGTAGGTTATTCCGTGAGTTATAGATTCGAAGGCTTGTCGTCCAAAGTTTTCAGTTCGAATACAAAAGCGACAAGCTTTTGAATCTATAGCTTACGGAATAACCCACGTCACACATCCAAAGCAATTATTTTTTACTTTTCAGTGCATTTGAATGAAAGCTTGTCTTTTAAAAGTTTTTTTTATTCATTATTTTTATTTTCGTAATTATTACAGAACTTTTATCTCTATTCATCCGAAACCTTTTTTTAAGTTGTTTTTCTTAATATGATCCCAATAAGATACTATATTTTCACAGAAGGAACGAAGATATCTGCTCAACTTAAGAAGGGAAAAGCGCTCGTTTATTTACCCTCGTCCCCCCTATTACAAGCTTTTATTTAGTTTCACCTGTTCCGATGTATGTCTGTGGGTTTGTAATCAAATCAAGTTAGTGATACATTAAGGAGCAATGTACCACGGAAATCCTGTTGACTCACCCTGTATAACGGTAACCTTTTTCAATAAGGTTGATGGTTGTATGAGAATATTAACAAGAAAAAAAACAGAAAAAATCAAATTTTTCCTGCAATAGAAATAGGCAATTCAAGACTTGATATATCAATTCCTATTTCACGAGCAGTCACTGTCGGCCACACAACAACTCAACCTCGCTTATAATCACAATTAAACACTTGCCGGTCACCTTGCAGGAAACACCAAGATTTCAGTCCGACCCCTTCTTTTGTGGTGCAAATCTTTAGAATAAGTTAGAGGCGCCATCCAAGTCCCCTGCAAGAAATCGAAAATGAGTCAGGTGCGCCATTATGTGAGCCGAACAGTGAGAAAGAAAAAGACCTTTATGCTTACCTTCGAAGTGTGTTTGAAAGGCATTGGCCTCAAGGGCGTCTTATTATTCGCAGATTTGGATACGCAACGCGTAACACCTGTTGCCCTGCTTGTAGCTCTGGAGGTGTTGATTAGGAAATGATCGTGTTGATGGAGTATGTACGAGGGATTAATGAAGGTATGTAAATATCACGTCACTCGCATTTCCGTTCCATGGGAACGATGAAGATAAATCGTTGAACTTCGGTTGATATGATTAGAGGTGGCGGACTTATTGTATGAGTTTATGAAAATAGTCCAAAAAGTTTACAGGAAACTGTGCATATTTCAAATAAATTTAACATTGTAAATTGAATGCTCCTAATATATCTATAGGTATTTATATTACTAGTGCGGTATGATTTTCATTAATAATAAGATTTACAACATTGTATCTGCGAAGACTGGCTAGACTGGCAATATTGCACAAGTGAGTCCTTCACCACACCATTCACTTCACACCTATATGCGCATTTCGATAACTAAGTTATCATCATCAGTAGGTTAACTAGACACTACACTGAGTGTAGTTAACCTACTGATGATGATAACTTAGTTATCAAAATTATTCACTCCACACCTAGATGCGCACTACACACTACACTAAGTGTAGTTAACCTACTGATGATGATAACTTAGTTATCAAAATTATTAACTACACACCTATATGCGTATTTCGATAACTAAGTTATCATCATCAGTAGGTTAACTACTAAGTGTAGTTAACTATACACTACACTAAGTGTAGTTAACCTACTGATAATGATAACTTAGTTATCAAAATGCTCATATAGGTGTGAAGTGAATAAGTGTAGTGAAGGGCTTACTTGTGCAAAAGTGATTGTATCTTCGAACAAATGAATACAAAAATTTATTAGTTTTATTGAGTTTTTGATTCTGTTTTTATTTAACAGTTCAACAGATACTACCTTACGAATAATAAATATCACTAATTTCACTCTGACATGACATATTAGGTAAGTACTTTGACACGACATTGAAGAAATCTAATAGTTCGTAGTTGTGGTAACCATGCTGAAGAATGCATGTTTTCAATTGTTTTACCTACGACCACTGTAGAAAATAGACAAAAACACACGACACACAGCATCAGTAAATAGCTAATTACGCACGGAAAACAAATCGCACAGTTTTCGTAAACAAAATGCACAGTTTGAGTATATTAAAATTTATACGTAAAAGTCAGCGGAACATTCCGCAAGTAGTTCATGATCGCGCAATCGCCCGTCAATAGCGTAGTCATAGCAACTGTCAAAATCAAAATAGTACAAACAAACTTTAATACCTACATTTTCAATATGTCAAGTGATAGTGAGAACGAAAATTCAACTCCTCCCAACGTCATGGCAATGGCAAAAATCGCAACGAATGATTTACTGCCAAGTAAATCCCGCGAACGCTACGAATATTGTTACAGTAGATTCATGGACTGGTGACTAAAAAATAAGGTGAATTCTTTCTCCGAAAATGTTTTGGTAGCATATTTTCAACACCTATCGGAAAAAATGAAACCTAGATCTCTATGGGCCTTTTACTCAATGCTTAGATCGACTCTAAACATAAAAAAGAACATAAATAAAGAAGCCTATTCCAAGTTGATAGCGCTATCAAAAAGTAAATCGGATGGCTTTAGAAGCACAAAATCTAAAATTTTGACGGCCAAAAATATTCAAGATTTCCTTGAAAAGGCTCCTGACAATCGGTACTTGTTTATGAAGGTAAAATATGTCCACTAATACTATTTTCCACACTTACAGTATTTTTTATTTTCAGACTGTTCTTATAATTGGCGTAAGTGGTGCATGCCGAAAACAGGAACTGAGAGATATGAAAATTGAAGATGTTGAGGACACAGGAAAATCTTTCATTATTAAAATTCCAAATACAAAAACCAAAATTCAACGTTCTCTTGTGATCTCTGACCATTTTTATTCTAGAATAAAAAAATATTTTACTTTACGCAAAACAATACAAAATAAAAAATTACCTTTTTTTTAAATATATGAATGGAAAATGCACCAAACAACCCGTTGGGATAAACAAATTAGGCAGCATACCAAAGGATATTGCAGAATTTCTTTAACTAGAAAATCCCAATCGCTACCCAGGACACTGTTTTCGCAGATCTTCGGCAACTATTTTAGTCGATGCTGGCGGGGATCTATTGGATTTGAAGAGACATGGTGGCTGGCAATCGTCTTCAGCAGCAGAAGGTTATGTTGACAATTCCTTAAAAAACAAAGAAGTTAACCTCATCGAGAATATACTCCGCTATTTTAGATAATAGTAATACAACCTCAACAAATGAAAATATTACAATGTCATATGATTCGACACATCGAAATACTTCTGATATATTTAATAATTGTACAGTAACTATAAGTAATTATTATGTTCCTAATGGTAATTAAACCAACGTAGTAGTAAGTAGAACGAATTATATCCTATATGATCATCAAAGTTGTGAAACATATATCCCCTATAATTTTGTAAAATCGTTCTAAATAAAATTGTAAAAAAAATCTAAAGATGCAATTATATACAGGGTATCCCATTTGAAGAAATGAAGTACCCTGTCATAATTAGTTTTTAGATATCTCTGTATACATGAAACTAACAACAAAAATCAACAACTAAAATAAAAAATAGACGTGTTCAAGCATCATTTACAATACCTAATAATAATGAAAATATCAAAAGTAGTTCAGACTTTTTTGGCACACTGTACATGCCCGTAGGTAAAGTATAGTACGTAATGCGTATTGTAGAGCAATTACACACTCATGGAATTACGTAATTTTTCCATTCGTGCGTAATATGCTTTTTACAACACTTGATACGTAATATACTATTGAAAAAGCTATTCTAAACGTCGCAAGCGAATTTAGAGATTTTGATTGTAATTTACATAAAAGAGCGATGTATGTTTTGTTGATTTTAAATAACACAATCAACCCTTATGCATAGCTTTACTTTATCATTTTATATAATAACATGTGAGGAAAGATTGAACTCAGAGCGGTCACAATAGTTCGGATTCCCGAACTATCATGTTTCGACTACCACATGAAAAATCAATTCGAAAAATCGCACCCTCACTAACAGAATTCTTCATCCCCGCAAATATACCATTAACACCACGGGAAAGCATATATCGAACTACCGCACTGCTGGTCGTAAAATAAATGGCCCAGAAATATCTGAACAAATTGAGTTGTTGAGGAGAAATTCCTACCAATATTGACACATATTTTTGCGACGGTTGAAAAATAGCATTTCAATGTTACTGATATCTTGAGAGTGACGTGTTTTTAAGACTTTTTTCCTCATTTTTATCCATGTGGATGAAACAATAGAAAAACGATTAGAGATTCTCACCTCTCTTAGAAATAAACTAAACTACTATTTAATCGAAGGTAGAAAGAAGTCCATTGTGCTTGCATTTGATGTTTGCATATTTATAGTCATGCCATAACATTGTGCGAAAATGAAATACACAGAAATAATGAAATGTTTTTTGGAAGGTATTGAAGTGTTAGTTTTTAACGAAAGAAAAAAAGGAGGAGATTCTCAAGTCGACGCGTATATTTTTTTATTATTATTTTTATGTATTATCACGCATAACTTTTTAAATATTATTCTGATTTTGTTAGGGTATACCTCGAAGATGGTCCCATCTGTATTTGAAGGGAAAATTCCACCACTACGGGTAGGAAAATAGGGGATAATTGAATTTTTATCTGTTAACCGTTTCTACAACGCATCACTTTGTACTGGGTTATCTGATATGGATTATTATTTTTTTATTGAATAGGATTCTCCTCAAAGTTGGTCTCATTTCAATTTGAGAAAAAATTCCACTGCTAAAGGTAGAAAAATGGGGGACGATTGATTTTTCACCTGTGAACCGAATCTGTTGAAACTTGGCACACATATGTAGTTCGGATGACACTACAACATAATGGAGACCTGGACGATGGAAACGGTAGACAGTCAATGGTTCACCGCAGCTACCTCGTAATTGGGCATATTATTTGCTTTCAAACTTTTTTTTTTCTCTCATTATTAGATTCTTCTAAATATCGTTTTCTCATCAGAGCAGCATTTTTTGCCGGCCTACCCATGTTGGTATAAAAAGATTGTTGTTTCATATGAGTATTTATATTATATATTCTCCGAGATAGAATCAGTAATGAGATACTGTATCACTACCTGGGGAGGATCATTCAAACACTGTGATCTGCAGACTACAAACAACACAAAACACAATATTAAAAATTATGTATACAAAAAATAGACTATTCTCCACCCAACAACTCTATGAAACAGTGAAAATCCTAGGGGTTAGGAATCTCTACATTCAACAAATCTTAATATGGACATACAAAAACAAAAAACAAATGCATAACAAACAAACAAGAACCACAAGGCACACCAATGATCTCGCATTTAATATTCCTCGTTTCAACAAAACCCATATCCAAAGAACTATATTTTACTACGGTCCAAAAATATTCAACATACTACCAGACAATATAAAGAAATGCAAAAAACTTGTTATATTCAAACAGTTGATTAAAACACACATTGTACAGGACCAACAACTCAACAAAAACTTCATATAATTAAAAATTTCCTTTTTTTCTCCCCAAATATTTAACTAGCAAATGGTAAAAACTTCTAACCAGACAACACGTGATTCTTTCTCTGATCTAAAACATGAAATAAAATTAAGACTTCAGAATCTGTCACCATACATAAACAAAAACATCATCATCAGGTACTAACATTATCAATAAGATTATCATTAAGTTTATAATTAAGTATCATTAAGTTATTTTTCCAATATTATAAAATTAGTTACTCTCACTACAATAATTGTTATAATTTATAGTTATAATTTATTATTTATTGATTATGTAATAATTGGCGTAATAAAGGGGTAGATCTGCAACAAAAGTCATCACGGCTTAGGCAGAAATACCAGTTATTACCCAACGCAAATTAAAATATATAAAAGAAAATCCATATCTCACACACAATGTCGATACTATACCGAGATGCGAATAAATTACATATATATCTATCTAATCTATCTATTTATTTATCTAAATAAATTATATATATTAATTAGTAGATTTTCGCCACAAAAAATTTAAAAATTAAAACTTTTCAACAAGAAATGAAACCGACGACAGAAGAAACTGAAAAGCGAAAAATAAAATAAACATGTATAGTTTTAGTTTTAATAAATATGCTCCTAAACTAATGTAAGTAACTAATTTTGAGTAGGTGACAAAAAAATAATCAACGAAGATCATTAATTTACTATAAAGAAATAATCCAAACAAAATAACGTAAAAATGCAACGTGAAATCCCCATCGATTAACAACATTCCAAAAATGCGCACTCCGCACGACCACTCGCAACAACGTGTGCCCTCACGTGTGTGCGCTGATATCGCGAGAACCCTCGGCAATTTCTAGCGAAGGGACGCGCCGCCGCCCCGCATCCCGCTGCCATCATTTTACGGTTTACGTAATCAATTTGCTGGTTTGTTTGTTTGTCGTCGACTCAATATTAGTTACCTACATCAGTAGGAGCTCAGTTATTGAGACTGGAAAGGTTTATTTTATATTTTGCTTTTCAATTTATTTTTTCGTCGGTTTAATTTGTTGTTAAAAAGTTCTTATGATTTTTCAAGATTTCTCTACTACTGGATCGAAAAAATGTCAGTTATCTGTTTGAAGAGGATATGCCAGAAATATTTCACCACAAAATAATTATTTAACCTCGACGAGTTTTATAATGGCCATCAAATGAAATGGGAAATTATTCCAATGTCTTCTTTGTGTATAGTATTTCTAATCCCAATTGGACCGACATAAAAAGTTTCGGGAAGGAATTCTCTTTGCAGATGCCACCTTGACATAGGCGTCGGTGTATTATTTTTCACTGGTATTTTTTCAGTTACTTATTCTTACAATCATAGCAATTGATCACCCCATGTAAAAGTAGATACATGTTATCCTAACTGAATTTTATTATTTGTTTCGAAAGGTCTCCAGAAAGCCATATTGATAAAATTATTTTCAATGGATAATTCCTAACCTCACCAACACACGGCACTGATTAAGGAATATTGTGAACTCGGGAAATCATGCGGCTTCAGATAACATGTGTCTAATCCAGCTAGCCGAGCTTTTATTACTCAAATTTATTTGATGGCGCCTTTACTAATGATCTGGGCAACTAGATACACACACCGGAACTTGTTTATGATGTACCAGGAACGCTTTGAAAGTAAAAACACTGGTAGTATATAAATTTCCCATTTGCCGGGCAGTGCATATGAACACTACACGTAGTGCTCTTCTTTTTATTGCCGTTCCAATTGGGATTAGAATAACTATACTAATGAAAACAATAATCATTCGTCTTCTACTCCAATATGAACTATTGCAAACTCTGTGAATTATGAACTATTCATTGAAGCAAATCAATTCCGCAAAAATATATCCGAAAGTCTTTTTTATTCAAAAAAGAAAATGCAGTTTGCCTTAATTTTGGAGTACCCAATCACAAACCTACATTTTTTAATGATTTATTATCAAGAGTACTCTAGACAGTATTTTCCTTCGAACCACACGAATTGGCCGGAAATAGTCCGAAAACAGCAATAAAACATTTCATTGTGTTTCAAAGTCATCGAATAGAACAAAGGCCGTAAAATTCCGAATCCAAAATGATTACAAAAACAAAGGGACTAATAACAAGCCCCAGGGAAGGATTAACTGAAATTTATGTTTACAAACCGCAAATATTAAAGGTTTCGGCTTCTGCTAAGTGAATTGCATTCGAATTATGGAACATTCTTTAATATAATTGGTTGAGTCACGTAACTACGTGACAGGTGATATATATGGCCACTGTGCCTCTTGGAGTTGAGTGCCTGAAGGAATTGAATCAGCTCCTATGAATCATAAAATCTTCTTACTATTTTCTATTGATATCTTCCAAGTTGGTATTCATGGAACATTTACCAGGCGGAATCAGGAAGTAGAAAATAATAAACGATTTAGAATTCGACACACACTTTTTCACTCTTCTTGCCGTTATTCTAAGTTGACGGTGTTGCTGTTGATATTTTGAAGGGATTGTTCGGAATCATCACTTACCACCGCTTAGTTCATTTAGCATCACTATACAGTGCGGCTTTTTATAGTCCCCCTCCCCTGTTAACTTTTGAACGGCTCGACGTAGAGCAATGAAATAAAAAGTATTGTATGATATCACTGATACTACTTTTTCAAATAAAATATATTATGATTGCCCGATAGATGGCGTGGGGAGGCACATCAACTTCAAAATTTTAAATAGCATGGGGGGATCATGTGGCACATCGTTGAAAAGGTAATTCAATTCTCTCTACGAATATCAACAAAAAAAACATTTCGTTGATATGTGACTGCGGCTTTTTATGGTCCCCTCCCTTATAACTTTTGAACGGTTTGACGTGGAACAATGAAAAAAAAAAGTATTGTATGATGTCACCGATACTACTTTTTGATATGAAAGACATTGTGATTGCCCGATAGATGGCGCGGGGGGCACATCAACTTCAAAATTTTGAATAGCATGGGGGGGTCATGTGGCACATTGTTGAAAAGATAGTTCAATTCTCTTTCCAACCATATAATTGTTTTTATCATTTCGTTGATTTGTTTTATCACAATGTGCATTTGAAATGTCAAGCATAAGTGCGGTTCTGAATGGTACCCTAATCTCGATAACTTTTGAACGGTTTCATATGAAACAATGTGACAACAGATATTTTGAATGGTATTACCGATCCTACTTTTTGAGAGAAGAAACACTGCAATTACTCAACAGAGGGCGCTGGGAACATAACAACTTGAAAATTTCGAAAGCCATAGAGGTCGAGTTGCACACCGTTGAAAAGGTAATTAAAGTTTCAACCATGGTTGTTCTACGGAATCACAATGCGATAAGTAACACTGAATACGGTCAATAGAGGAAGATTCATTACTTAAATAATTTTTTATTTTCGAATTCGCTTCAAAGCTTAAT
Organism: Gonioctena quinquepunctata; assembly: GCA_018342105.1. Classification (NCBI taxonomy): domain Eukaryota; kingdom Metazoa; phylum Arthropoda; class Insecta; order Coleoptera; family Chrysomelidae; genus Gonioctena; species Gonioctena quinquepunctata. Next base: position 42,782 of record JAFIRS010003867.1, on the reverse strand, counting down.
TAGGTAGAAATTTTGAATCCATACAGTAATCCAATTTTTTGAATTGATGCGGCCGATAGTTGAGAAAAATCAATAATGAAGTAAACATCTTTTGTACTCAATTCACTAAATGATTTTCACTAACTGGGTTTACAAAACCACGACACGTGTTTCGCTATACAATAGCCTCTTCGAGAGATTACAGCCAAATAATACCCAACTCATTTATTTTTAATGACCATAATTATAAGGGTATCGTTTATCGGATTCAGTAAACTGATAAGCAAGCAGTAACCTAGAAATGCCTATTATGAAATTGGATTATTTTGTCGATGTTTAAGAATTTCTAATGTGACAATGATTATATCATTACTTGCCCGCTTTTTATATTTTCGCATTTGTAGTCAAAGAAGAGTTTAATTCTACTTCTACTAGTATTATTTTGAATTTAAAACATAATTATGGTTCGTGTACGTCCTATCGACGAGAAAACTGAAGAAATCTAAATTTTTGGTGAGGCCCGTGGGAACTACCATGCAGCAGAGATAATTTTTAATGAAAAATTCGGTAATTGCCGAAATTGTGGTTAATCCTCAACAAACTACCTTACTTGTGGCAAATACGATTGACGTATCAACATCGACAGTAAAAAATTATTTGAAGAAACACAATATCCATCCATACAAGGTGGTAATGTTACACCAACTCAGAGAAGATGACCCAGACCGAAGGATGCAATTCTGAGAAATTATGATGGAAAAGATAGCTGGGAACCGCAATTACATTAAAAATATTTGTTTTTTCGATTAAAGTACTTTTTTTTTAACGGAAACGTGAATACACAAAATATGCGGTAGCTGTCTTTGTCTTTCCAAACTCTTCCTACAGATTGCCCTTCATTAACCCACTTTTCGTCTTCTTGTTTTCTGTCCCATTTTTTTTATTCTTCTTAGGTAGTCTCGTCTCCAACATACAATATCTTCGGAATCGATAAGCATTGACTGTCTGCCAAATTTTTCGTATTTTAAGTTTAAGTTTCGTAGTTTAAGTTGTAAAACTTTCTAAAGTTCAGTTCTACTTATTGTGGGCAAATCAGGATCATCGGTAATAAACTTGTAAAACTTCATCTAAATTTGGTATTTGCTTGTTAAAAAAATGAATGGACTCTCCTACGAACTGCATTTTTTTTTAATCATCCAGCTTCACTTTTGATAATTTTGGTCTCCCTGATCTCGGTTATACCAGCCGATTCTTCTTCTTTTAAAATTTTATATATAGTTGATTTTCCATATCCCATTGCTCTAGACATTTAAACTTTACTTTCAACAGTATTAGAAGGATTCTATTGCTTAAAATAATTGTAGACATTCAGTATAACACTCATTTCGTTAAGTGATAAATGGTCCATCTTTAATTTTTTCACTGGTCTATAAATTCCATTCTCAATAAAATCACTATCAACTATCGCAAAAATCACAATTACGTCTGATCTCTTCACTCGCCTATTATAATCGACTGGACGAAACTATTCTGATAATAATGAAGGAACCCAAACAAATAATGTAATTCGGTAGCCTATTATTCTAACAATAGCAGTAAATACATTTTATGATAATCTGGGTGATGTGCAGAATTGCATATCTAAATAGACGAAAACAATGTAAATTAAATTGAAATATTGCCGTTGTACGATAAGCACAGGTACTAAAATATGCATACCAAATTAGTTTGTTTTCTGAGAATTTACTCTACGTTATTCTTGAAATATACTATAAAACTATGACACTTTTATTTGTTTGATTCAAATGAATTTTATTTGATTCAACAATTCGTTTCTTTCTGTGGAGGGGATTCCACAAGCTATAGCGTATCCACTATAAAGTCATATTTATCTGGGCCAAGGGCCACAGCGGTATCTCTGGAAATGGAATAGTAGTCGAAGCAGCTAAAGAAGGAAGAACTTTGGCCAACTTTGATAACATTCCCTGTTACACTGATCTTTTTTGTATGTACAAACAAAATATAGTTGAAGAATGAAGGGGAAAATAGTCTCAAATAGCCAAAATAGCCGTTAAAACCACTTTCCTCACTTCTCCATCCATAAGGAACTTCCCAAAAAAGTATAAAATGTATTTCCTTTCATTACAGTTTGAAGTTGGGAAGAAAAATTATGTTATTTGCTTTCAAATTCTGTTCTTATTATAATATCCATTTGTTCTACTAATCAATATTATGGATTGCACTTAAATATCGTCGAAGTTACACATGTTTTTAATCATAAAACTGTCAAATAATTCCCAGGTCCCGAAATGTTGCGGTTGCTAGGCGACGCACTGTCGCGCACATAGCCAATATGTTCTCCATCTAGCAGTGTCGTGCCCGGTAGTTTGACAGTGAATTGTGATTGGATTATTTAATTTTTAGAATGCTCCGTTTTGTGTTAAGGAGTGTAATGATTGATTCAGAATTTTAAATGACACGTACCCCAGATTCCTAACAATATAAATGAATATAACCATGAAGAAAAAACGGAGCTGTTTTGGTAGCTTGGGAGTCATTGAAACAACTAATCAATTTATTGGAGATATTTTATGTTTGTTTTTTTTCTTTACTGCATTTTTAATCAATATGTGACGCATTTCTTTTTTTTTGCAACTCATTACAGGAATTCAAATATGTATATGATTTCGAAAGTAGTGAGTGACAAAATGAATAAACATGATTCTCGTCAGGCTATGATAGGCATCAGCAATGACTCATTCATTATACGTATACCTGTGGGGTTCTGTACCTAAGCATTACATTTTCAATTTCAAGGGTTATAGTTATATAGGGCCACGTGCGATAAGGAATTCAAACGCGTGTCTGTTTCGAATGCGTACGCTCCAAGAATACCCATTTCAGTGAGGTGAAAATATGATCTTTTGTACCCGAGGAAATAAAATATTTGATGCATCTGCTGCGAAAAGGGGTCGAATATTTCATACCCTTCGAGTCCCTTGGAGTTTGTATCAGAAAAACATATTTTGAGCGTCGGTCTCGTATTTCATTAGTGATTTAGAGTTAGTTGCTTATCAGGTATATTGAATTGAATAGTTGGAGGAACGGGGTGGCATTCAATATTCATCTGTTGGATCAAGGTGCGTGTTATATGTCACATGTTCAACTCAGTTGTTCTGATACTCCATAGTTTGTAAATTGGTTTCGGAAATGCCAACATGTGTCTTTCACTAGATACTGAATGATGTATATCAACCAATATATATATATATATATATATATATATATATATATATATATATATATATATATATATACATATATTGGTATTATGATGGTATTTTTTGTTCATAATAGGTATGTTTTTAAAAATAAAAAATGTATTCTTATGCGTACTTATTACAAAAACTAAATAATAGTTACCATAAAATTATAAAAATCTTGCCTAGATCCTTTGGTTACAACAATTGTGAAATTAAAACTAAGATAAAAAATCAAATAGGGACAAGCAAATGAATGTATTTTATTTTCTAAATCGAAAACCGTCCGCCGGACTGAAAAAAGGCAGGTCACCATTTTTATGAGAACATAGAGGACAATTACAAAAATAATATTTATTTGGAAAAAAGACAGTGGCGTACCATTATTTTGATAAAAAATATGACAGATGTTAACACTGATGAAAATTAAGAAATCCTTTATCATGGAAAAAATGAATTTTTATGCGTACTTTGCATGTACCAAAATTGAAAAAGAAAGTCAAAGCGCTTTCAGAGATATCGGGGAAGAACTGATTTTTTTGTTAAATTTCAACATCCTGTATCTCAGAAATATGGCGGTTGCGGACCTATGTTCAAATGAAGAATTTTTCCTAAAATCATCCAAGGATTATCACCCTTTAGGATCAGCATTCAATTATGAAACACCCTGTATACAGTAGTTCAACATATCCATACCAAAACAAAATAACCGCATATAAGAGAAAGATACATAGATTAGTCAATATTCCTCTTTCAACAGAACATTTTAATGGAGATTTGAATATAATAAAACAAATGGATAAAATTCGTATGAAAAAGATCTACAATAAGTGTTTCCTACAGAAAAATATAATGAAAAACATAATTTTACAGATATTACATAATTCGGCCAAACTATGGAAAATTTAAATTTAAAAAAAAAAAATATTTAAAAATATATTATAATAATATATATATATATATATATATATATATATATATATATATATATATATATATCAACTTGTGGTTCTTGTGAAAGTTTCGTCAATGGTAAAGCACATTTAAATTTTCTCTTACATCTTGACTAAAAAGCAGGGTTTTGCGAACGTGTTTTAAAATATTACATGTAGAAAAGAAGGGTTCTAAGCTCAACCTTCTAGAAAGTTCAAAAATCAATAAATAGAAGAAGTCCAAATATTTGCTTGATGACTAGATTGATTCAAATAACTCTCCTTTGTTGAATTTGTTTTACTGAAGATTATAATCCACATTCTACTCCATCCCCGTTTTATTTAATCACCTATTAGATTAACTCTAATATCCGAATTACATCTGCATGCCTACAATTACCCACTCTGCTTATTTAACATAAACATCGTGGTTGTTGACATGGTATTATCTCCACTTTTGTAAACCCCATTTAGTGAACATTATGAATGAAGTAGAGTTTTTCACATATTCGAATTTTTTATTCAAATAATTTAGAGTAGAGTAGGTATATGAAACATTGTTCAAATTATAAAAATGGGAACATGTATCAAGCAGAATCATGAGTAAAAGAAAATATTCGAGTCCCGACTACTTGGAAAATTATAGACCTATACCAATTTCCAGTAGTCTTTCGAACGTTTTCTAATAAGTATTTTTGGACAGGCTGATGAATTTTCTCAATGAGCACAATATTTTGACAGATAACCAACATGGGTTCCGACATGATAAATCAACAACAACTGTAATCTATAACTTCTATAACAATCTGATGAACCACGAGTTTCTCATATCTGAGTTGAATAACTATGGAATTAGAGGTGTCTTTTTGAAATGGCTAGAATCGTTTATTAAATATAGTTCTCAGTACGTAAGTCTAAAACATCATGAAAATAATTTATCTCGGAATATTGCATCTGCTAATACCGATATCAATATAGGTGTTCCCCAAGGCCCCGTCTTGGGCCCAGACATTTTTATTTTATATATAAGTGAAATCACAAACTCTTTTCTGCAGACGACACTTAAAATTATAAAAGGAATTGTAGATGTAGATATAATTTTAAATAGCACACCTTTGTCTATAAAAAACAGCTGTATAGAAATATCCGTTGACTCACTTTTAGATTGGAAAGAAGATTGTTAGTTTCTGATTTCCAAACTCTTATCTCTATACTATATGTTCAGGAATCTTAAAGCTGTTTTGACATTACAACAATTGATAAATTTATACAACGCACAAGTGGAAGGTCGACTGAGGTATGGTATCTGCCTATGGGGATATTTATTCTACACTTGAATAACTTTTCTCAAAAAAATTATAAGGTGATGGTACGAAAAAAGATTATTCATGTCGAGGAATCTTCAAAAGATTCGATATTCTGACCTGTACAGGTCCCTACATACTTGGAGTATGTGTCTATGTGTTCAGAAACAGGGTTTTTCATTAAGACCGACTTCCACGTATTCAACACCCGTCGTAAAGATGATTTACCAGTACCACTTTCCAAATGCGATATTTCTTATAAAGCTCCGGCTAGAATCGATGCGAAGATCTCCATCAAAAGCATTAAACTTGAAAGTGCTTTCAAGAAACAACTCAAAGGATATCTGGTTGGTCAATGTCTAAGAATATGAACACAATATTTCATTTTATTTAAATCTGTGTTTGCTATGTACTTATCATATCATCATTGCAAGTTAATATTTTGTCCACTGTATAAATATATGTACATTTATTATGTATCCATATTTCAGAGCGTCATATAAAACGCAATGTGCTGGGTTATTCTTTATTTTTATTCCCTCTTTCAATTTTAAGTACCCACCGTATAACCATGAGGGGGCATCCACAACTGGCTGACTCTTTCTTGTACAATGTATGTTGTCTCAAAAGAAATAAAGTGATTTAATTTTATTTTGATTTGTGATCGTTGTGGTAAATGTAACATATAATCCTTTAGGAGAGTAACCTTATTACATATTCTTCATCAAATTACAAATCAGGATGAGATTTTTTATACTAATGAAAACTTCCGGCTTATCAGCGAATCAACACTTATATGGAAAGTTGCTTTGAGATATACTTCCTCAGAATAAATCGAAAGAATTATTTGCCTCAGTTCATTTTTAAACGGCTTTCATAAAAGGAGATTCCATATTCGACCAACTATCCAAACAATGGCAATGTAATTTTTTGCTAGGGATCCCACAGTATCCAGAAAAAAATTATCAATTTTTACGTGTTCATATGTACAGGGTAAGTCAGAAGTGCTATTATTAACTAACCAATTCCAATGCAACTTCCTGAATAGGGGTGCTAAAGACCCAAAAAATATTGTTTTCACTATTATGGTAGGAAATCATCTTTACAGACATAATTTTCATCTGCTGAGATTGTTTATCTAAATCAAATGGTTAATGATGATTCTATTATTCATGGTTAATAATGAAAGACAAAAACGATACAACTGAATATTGCCATTCCTAATCAATCACTTCACACTCTTGATAAAATCTTTCGATTCTTCAATATCTTCAATATCCATTTTACCCAATTTGACTGAATACATTCAGAAAATAATGGGTTACACATTGAAATGACAGTTCAAATTATTCATTTGTTTCTGCAGGATAGATATGCCCACTTATGGCATTGGCTCTATGCCATGATTTTAACTAAATAAATATTAATCATATTTTCGTTTCCAAAATAATTATATGAATTTTTTGATGGTGCAACTATTGTAATATATATATATATATAAATATATATATATATATATATATATATATATATATATATATATATAAAGAAAGAGGAGAGGTAGTCTTTGCTGACTAGTTAGGAAAAAGTCTGAGAAATTTTGGGACAGCAGCAAACGCAATGTATCTTATAACATTATATTTCCAATATTTCGACAATGAATATTGTCATCATCAGGGAGAATGTCAGTGAGAATGGTCGTTTTTCGGTGAATTACAAAAATATGTAAAAGACAGCATTAAAACATGTAAAAACATGGAGCAACAATTAGATTTATGGAATAATATTTGTAACACAAAACATTACTGGTAAATTTATTAAAAGCCGAAAACCATTGTGGTGAACTTTCTTTGGTTATGAATGTGAAAAGTGAGGGAAAAAAAAAAAGATTTTTTTTCCCTCACATTGTTGCTCCATGTTTTTACATGTTTTAATGCTGTCTTTTACATCTTTTTGTAATTCACCGAAAAACGACCATTCTCACTAACATTCTCCCTGATGATGACAATATTCATTGTCGAAATATTGGAAATATAATGTTATAAGAGTACATTTGCGTTTGCTGCTGTCCCAAAGAATTTCTCAGACTATATATATATATATATATATATATATATAATTTAAGTTGCTAGTAGTGAAAACAATACTATACCACCATAAACACTATGGTTGGAAAGATTATTATAGCCAACGCTCCTTAAATCACTCGTCGTGTCACACCTCAAAATTTAAACTTGGGCGCTTGGACTACAAAAGTCTCCTTGTCAACTTTGGTTTATAAAACACTAAATCAATATTATATACAGTGATATTTTTTTTCAATTGAAAACTTACTGAGCTACTGGATTCAGAATGCCTTCAAATAGCTGTAACCAAAATTTCATGAAAATGTTTTTATCAATAACAAAATTATGACAAGTTGAAATTCTGAACAGTCACAATATGACATATATAAATAGGTAGCCTTGGAAATTATGTCATTTTCCAAATAATAACTTAAAAAAATTGAACCGACGAAATACGGAACTGAAAAGTTAAAAATAAAATAAACCTTCTTAGTCTCAATAACTAAGCTCCTAAACTAATGTAAGTAAGTAATTTTGAGTCGGCGCCAAACAAACAAGCAAATGAATTAAGTAAGGCGTAAAATGATGGCATCGAGTTGCGCGGTGACTGATAATTGTTTTGAAGTAATTTAATGATCTTCGTTGATTGTTTGTTTGGCGCCGACTCAAAATTAGTTACTTACATTAGTTTAGGAGCTTAGTTATTGAGACTAAGAAGGTTTGTTTTATTTTTTACTTTTCAGTTCCGTATTTCGTCGGTTTAATTTTTTGTTAATTTTTTTTTTATTAGTTACGGATGGACAAGCTTTCGTTTAACTACTCCTGCTCCCCCTGTTTTTTAAACGCGTACAAGAATCATATGAGTGGTTTTCTGGTACATAAATTTTTATTCAGGTACGACATACGATTTGAGTGTTACAAATATTGTTTATATGATTCCACTTCAGAGAAAAACAAGTAACCCACCTAAGCAATCGGTATGCTTGTGTTGCAGAAGACAAAAGAAATGTGAAGCAAAACATTTTCAAATAAACAATAGCAATAAGATGACCATAATTCAGTTGAGTGGAAGAGAAAAAAAAAAGTTACGAAAGGAGAGAGTGCGAAAAGAGAGAGAGAGAAATGAACTCGTGGTTTGTTTTTTTACACCAGGCGGATGATAAATTAGAATGAGAGTCTATTTTTGGTTATATTTTTAAAAGATGTCTCGTATATTTCTATTCCGGAATATGAACTTTTTAAGTGAGTGTGTGTACATCGACAAACGATGAAGAGTTTTCATATCGTATGACAAACAATTGTACAGTTTTGGTCCTTAGTGGTATTTCCTTTCAAAGTTGGTCGGTGGAATAGACCTTCTTTTTTTCAAATATTATTTAATGTGTTTTGCATGGATTGAAGTCTTATGATCATGTTGTTGAACAAGCCTCCCCATTCTGTTATACAGTATCTGACAACAGATTCAGCCAATGAGGATATCTCTTATGTTGTAGAAATTGTGAATGAGTTTTCTTAACCTATTGGTAACACGTGTTATATGATCGTTTCACCTTAAATGCTGATCTGGTATAATGTCGAGATATTTGTTATTCGATGTTTTTCCTATATGACGGCACTGGCATGTATTAATGTTATAACAAACATGTATTATAAGTTAATTGTAAAGAGGTTGTTCGGTTTTATAAATCGAAAATGAAATGAATTTTGAAAGATTGTGGTTTAGCAAAATTTGTAAATGTTATTGGTCTTTTTCTGAGTCAGTCTGTAATTGCTGCCAAAATAACCTAGCAAGGAACACAGATCTCAACTAGAATTACATTATATGAAGATTTCATTTACATTGGACTGCAAATGACGCCGAAGGAAGTATAAACTTTATAATTCTCTTGGACTCAGTAAAAGTTCAACGTAATTCAAATTTTGATATGATGTGGGCCGAAGCAACCTAAAGGTTCCTTGCTATGTTATTTTTCAGAATATATGTGTAGGAGATTCTAATTTTCATTTAAACAAAATGCCATGTTTTGCCCAGCGCTTAATTGCGTGCAAAGTTAAATGTAATTCCGATACTTTTATGTTTATGCTACCTATTTAAACTTTTTTCATACATTTGTGGGTCTAATGTTATAACTAAGGGGGTCGGTTCCAATGTGAATGTTGGCTTTTAGTGCATTTTACAATTTTATCTCGACATTACTTATTTTAGTAATGAATATATTTTGATAAAATTTTGGTTACAGCTATTTGAAGGCATTCTGAATTCAGTGGCGTAGTAAAAAAAATGGGTAATGAAAATTCTCCATTTTCGACTAAGCAAAATTATCATAATATGCTCTGAAACTTGGAATAAACATTTGAAATTTCGCCCCTCAGTAAACTTCTTGCTTCTTAATATTAAAAAAAATTGTTGGAATCGGTTGATTACTTCAAATTTTAGAGGGGTGTTTATTCCAATCTAAATGGGCCACACTGTATATATACAAGGTGGTTATTTGTCCGATGCTGAGAATTATATTTTTTTTTATATACATTAGTACAAGATATCGATTTTTTTTATCACAATTGTCTAACTTCATTTTTCATGCAAAATGGAGGATGAAGTAGAATGCCAGGAATTTCCCTCAAATGGACATACGTGATTGAAAGAATTACTTTTGTGCTTGGGGGCTGACTGGAGATGGATAAATCATTCCCAGGATCACAATACTTGCAACTCTATGTGCTAAGAATACAGAAGTTGCGGCACTTTATTTTTGTATTCCTTGTTCACCAATAAGGGTGATTAAAGAAAATACAATTATCGGGCTAATGTTCAGCCACTGATCAATGCAGGTACCAACAATGCGGTCGCATATATAGAACAAAAATACGTAATCACAGGGCGATTGTTAGATATGGCCCTTCGGCCAGGTGTAGTCTGAGAAGGGGGACCACGCGCCGATCGAGCAGCTGTCGTAGGGTGGCACCCCAATCAAAAAACCAGCTATTAAGGGCACACATGCCATGACGTATGTGAGCGTATGTGTCACCTAGGTGCGTGCACATCTCGCCTATTGTCACGGCTTTTGCAAATATGTAAATGAGATGCGATTATTTCTTTTGTGTTTCTTCGTTCTGTACGACCCCAGATACTGCACCGGCTATTATTTCGGAGGGTTCGAGATCGGAAAGTATGCGAGTTTGGGATTTTCTGGAGGTGATTTCGTGAATGGCAACAAGTTACTCTAGGGTTGCAGAGGTAGCACGGGTTTGTAGACTTTCAGATAGTAATTGAGTTTGGGTAGGTACTTTCGACTTTCGAATGTTGACATCAGTCAGAAGTAGCTTCGTCGACATTCAATATATATGTATATACAGGGTGTAATCTACCCTCTTGCACACCCGTGAATGACGATTGTATAATGCAATTATATTACGAATTACAGTGGTTAAAAATTCGAAAAAAAAGTTTGAAAAAATAAAAAATAAACTTTTTTTTTTGTAAAATCAGTCCAAATTTTGTAAAACGCGAAACGGCGAATTTTTTTTTTTTTAAAAAAAAATGTCAAAGGGAAAATCTATTTATTTTTTTATGGACTATCAACTGTTAGCGGATGTGCAAGAGGGTCGATTACACAATATATATAAATATATATATATATAATATATATATATATATATATATATATATATATATATATATATATATATAGGGATGGAACCAGTAAAAAGGGGGGTTATGCAGCAAATAAAAGAGAACTCTTCAAAGATTGTCCAAGCTTTCGGAAATTTTATTAATTATTTCCATCATCAGGGAGAATCATTGTTGAGAATGATTATAAAGGTGTTCAAATATGATGGTTGACACATTATGAAGGATGAATGATGATATAATACAGTTTGAAATAACTAGTTAAGTATTTGAACACCTTTATAATCATTCTCAACAAAGATTCTCCCTGATGATGGAAATAATTAATAAAATTTCCGAAACTTGGAAAACCTTTAAAGAGTTCTCTTTTATTTTGCATAACCCCTATATATATATATATATATATATATATATCTTATGTTATGAAAAACCAGTTATATATATTTTAAAAAGAAAAACCCCAAAAAGAATAATTATTTAATAGCTATTAGTTTCAATAGATTGTTTTTACATATTTTTGAAGTTCTATTTCCTTTATTGAGCCTCTGTATAATATGAATAGATAAAAATATCCAAATACTATAATACAATCAATTTCATACACTGTCATAATGATTACAACCCATAATTGTTCAAAAGACAACAAAAAGTCTAGATTTACAAAATCATCCTGAATAAAATGTGATCCACAAAATTATAAGCTTGAAACATACAGTATATGAAATTGTATCTAACTAAAATTAGCCAATGGGAGAACAGCAAACTTCTTGATGACAATAGCCAATCAGGGAACAGTATGGTCAAATGTGGGATTTGAAATTGTAAGAAAATAAGAACGAGAAAGTGTCAGAGACAATTATCACTGAAATTGTATATAGTTTATAGGAAAGTAAAAATAGTTCTATTTATAAGTTTTGACAAATAACCCCAAACAGTGAAAATGTGACAATATAGTGCGCGAATTCAAAAATTCAAATCAGAAGGAAGGAGGAAAATTGGTATCCAGGAGAAAGGAAAACAAAGCCACGAGAAGACTGAAAAGAATTTAAAAACGAATGCCACGTTTTGTTGGGGGAGGAAGAAAAATTCAATAATTTCAACATTATAAGCAGAAAACCAACATTACCTTATTTGTACACCGTATACAAAGATTCCTGATTTCTGAATTTGTATGGTTCCTTCTTTTTTGGTATTTGAGTTCCTGAGAGCATTGGAGTGAAACAGAATCCAAATCTGGGTGTATATTGAACAGCGACAGTTCCAGCGACAGGTATAAACTTTCCTAGTGCACATCACGAACTGAACAATTTCACTAATAACTCATATCCCATCAGAAGAACTTTATTTCATTTGAATTTGAACTATTAAAGAAAATTTCACTTTCAAGGTAAAAGTGAGGTTGTGTCTATTTATTCATGACCTGTTTCTCATGATTATCCATGAAAATTTGTAGATTGATATTAGAATAAGTTATCGATCGTAGGCCAGGTAAATTTAAGTTTTCCTGAATAAAGGAAATAATTGCTTTTTGATACTTTGTTGCTTATTTTCCACAATTATCAGCAATCGTATTTATAAACACTGAATAGAAATTGACATCAAGCAGTGGCTAGTGGCTCAATTGCCTGAACCGGCTATCTGAGACAAGGGGCATACCAACTGAGCTTAGCTGTGGTAAGGAAAGTGATAACAATTGGCAGCAACGTGACGAGAGAACAGTGACGTTAGCTAGCAATTATTATTACATACAAAATATTATACAGGGCACAAACAATTATCTATCTCATATCATATCAATTTATATATCAATTTATTCCCAAAACAGGGCAAAATTAATTTAATTTTTTTTTTCAATTCATTATTATATTACAATATATATATATATATATATATATATATATATAATTTTGGCAATATTCTATACAGGTAATTCAGTTTATAAGCCTCTATCAAATCTACTTATAGCTACATTGTTTGAAATTATTTCATTTATTTTTATTTTACATATACAAATACACAACAACAAATCACACTGATGCAAAAAGATGCATTCAAATCAGTTCAATAGTGTAGTCCCTAGCTTCGCAAACTATGATGCGATTTATCAACTGCTCTCCAGTATGAATTAGTGTGCTGTGAAACAATGTTTCAAGATGACCCCCACAAGAAACAATCTAAACTATTGAGGTCCGGAAACCTAGGTGACCATGCCAGTGGTCTTCCGCGACCTATCCAGCGATTATTGTAATTTTGGTTTGAATATTCGCGCCCCAGAGCTCTGAAATGCGCTGGGGCCCCGTCGTGCATAAACCAAGGTTGATTTCCTACTAAAATGGGAACATCTTCCATCAAAGCTGGCAATTTTTTTTCGAGAACCTGCCGGTAATTATGCCCACTCAACCTCGCATGAAGAAAATAGAGTCCAATTGAATAATCACCGCATATTCCAGCCCACACGTTAACGGAAAACTGCTACTTGGGACGGAATTCCGAGATTGCATGTGGGTTTTCTTCAGCCCAAAAATAATTATTGTGAAAGTTTTGGATGGCGTTTCTGGAAAAATTAGCTTCATCGATGAATAAAATTTCAGTATCAAATAATGGATTTTCATACACTTTTTGAAGTAACCATTGGCGTTCTACGTTTCACAAAAATATCTAGGATCATACCAAAATTATCAGAACAAAAATATGTTTTTCTTAAAACTTTAGCACCCTGTAGTTAAAAAGTTAAGCCTTTTAGGACATAAGCTCATATGGAGTTTTTTTTTCTCAAAATGAACCCAAGAACAACCTCCTTGAATATTAGCATGTTATTAAAAAACACCCTGTATATATGCATATTATATATTTATATATATATTCTTAAATTTCTCGGAATAAAGGTCTCATTCAGTCACTTTTCATAATTCCTTTAATACAACGATTCGATATAGTTTTTGTCATCTTCAGACCTAACCTAACCTGAAGATGACAAAAACTATATCGAAACGTTGTTAAAAAGGAATTATACAAATTGACTGAATCAGACCTTCATTCCGAGAAATTGAAGAATATATATATATATATATATATATATATATATATATATATATATATATATATATATATATATATATATAACAGGGTGGCCCACCACATTCGCCTTGGTATTTCTACGAGAAATGAAGAGAGTTAGGGAAAAACATTTAGCACAGTCATATGTGGGTCCATGAGGAGCATATTCCAAAATTATTTTGAAATATATAGGGTGATCCATCCCCAAAAAATTACATACCAAAGTTATATTTTTTCTTATGGAACACCCTATATTTTTTTATATTTTTAGATACTATAGACAAAATAAACGTGAGTTCCTATTATATTTCCCATACTTAAAACTGACCGTTTCTGAGAAATTTTGAGAAATTTAAAAATACAGACCATAATTTGAAAATTGTTTTCACCCTGTAACGTGTAACGAGCTGCTCGTGATTAAATGCACTGCTTAGCTCAAAGGTTAAAGTTAACTACTACATGAAATTTTTAATGCAATATTATACAGAGTGGCGAAAAAAATTGCCTCAAAATTTGGACACACATTTAATTAAATAACTTCTTAAAGTTGAATGGAACACCCCGTATTTAGTGATGTAATTTGACGCAGAATTAGATTCCCTTCAAAACTATATTAGGGTTCCCTATACCTATCTCTTCTGCTTTTTACACAAAAGGCGTTTTTATATTTTACTTATGAGTAATTTTTTTATCTTGAAAATGAAACACACTGTATTGTAATGAAAAGCTTAAAAAGCATTTTTGAAGTCATTTTATCGAAAAATTAAGAATCTTAAATAGTTTATTATTTTAATAAATGCTCAAAAAGACAATAATTTTAAACTAGTTAGAACAATGATAATGGTTTGATTAACAAGTTGTGTCACTGTCAAATACTTTTTGTTTCATAATAATAAATAACGTCATTTAGGCCAGAGCCTACTATTATTAAAAAAATAGTATAATAGGTTTTATAGGAAATCGTAAATGTATGTTTTTATTGACCCCATATTGTAATTTTGGTATTTACTTCAATATGAAGTCTAATTTGCTAAGAAACAAGCGAATTTAACATATTTCGCCTCAATAATTAAGACACGTGCATCTTCTTACTTTGAAGAATGCTTTAATATTTCAGAAAGGGCAATAAATTTGAGTTTTAACATTTGCCTGCATTTTACTTTAGATACACCGTATTTTCAAAAATTTAAACTTCTACGTATTCCTTAATAAAAAGGTTTTTAAAACGCTTTTTAAGCTTTTCATTACAATACAGTGTGTTTCATTTTTAAGATAAAAAAATTACTCATAAGTAAAATATAAAAACGCCTTTTGTGTAAAAAGCAGAAGAGATAGGTATAGAGAACCCTAATATAGTTTTGAAGGAAATCTAACTCTGCGTCAAATTACGCCACTAAATACGGAGTGTTCCATTCAACTTTAAGAAGTTATTTAATTAAATGTGTGTCCAAATTTTGAGGCAATTTTTTTCGCCACTCTGTATAATATTGCATTAAAAATTTCATGTAGTATTTAACTTTAACCTTTGAGCTAAGCAGTACATTTAATCACGAGCAGCTCGTTACACGTTACAGGGTGAAAACAATTTTCAAATTATGGTCTGTATTTTTAAATTTCTCAAAATTTCTCAGAAACGGTCAGTTTTAAGTATGGGAAATATTATAGTTACTCACCTTTATTTTGTCTATAGTATCTAAAAATATAAAAAAATATAGGGTGTTCCATAAGAAAAAATATAACTTTGGTATGTAATTTTTTTGGGGATCACCCTATATATTTCAAAATAATTTTGGAATATGCTCCTCATGGACCCACATATGACTGTGCTAAATGTTTTTCCCTAACTCTCTTCATTTCTCGTAGAAATACCGAGGCGAATGTGGTGGGCCACCCTGTATATATATATATATATATATATATATATATATATATATATGTATATGGGAATGAAAAAATTTATAGACAAACTGGAGGCCAAATTAATTTCGGAATGGTGGCTGTTGGAAGAAAACTCTAACTTTCATTTTCATACCAATAATAGCAAACTATATTTCACAACTTTTATTTGGAGAGTTTTTTTCCAACTCCAGCTATTTAGTGGGCATCCATCATCATTTAAAAAAAATGTATTTGTTGCCCAACATTTTGAAAAATACCAAAGAATGCTATCGTCAATCTCCTTTTTCCTTAAAGTTATTTCCGCTTCGAAACGATGTATTTTATTAAATCTGTTTGTTTTTATAAATTATCCGCATTTTTATTCGATCTATTCTTCGGGATATTCCATATCAGTTTCACTTAATGTCTTATATTTTTCCCTTTCATTCTCACATGGAATTCAGATAATATGATTAACATCAAGAAAATCTTTTAGCACTTGTAGAGCCTCGAAATACAAAATGTTGTATATCAAAATTCAAAAGAGGTCATATTAAAATGTTGTAAACTTTGATAAATTGGACGCTTTATAAATGATGTACATGAAAAATATTTTGTTTTCAGATGTCAGTTGTTGTTTTGCATCCAATTATCTAGGGAAAATTAAACTGATATAGGGAGAAAAATAGGTTCGTTTGACGTTGAAAGTATTTAACTTCTTTTCCATACGAGAAACTCTGCATTTTCAAGAGAATATGCAATTTCACAATGAAAGAAAAATAAACAACTCGGACAACGACTCTCCTATATTAATAAATCACCTTCGTGCACTGTAATTTTTTCGCACAAAAGAAAGGTGTCGAGATAATTCCTTACAAGATTGTAGTTTACATCTGCGTAAATTTTCATAAAAGAAAATGGAAATCGTGGTCTCTAATTTGATGGTATACCTTACAATCACTTCTAGTGTACGTGATTAAATATGGATGGATGTGCTTCTTAAATAATGTAATAATAAAGGGTTATTCAATTTTCAAATACGTATTTCTCCATCACCGAATCGATTGACTGAAAATGGATGAGAGAAGAGTTTTTCAATTTATTTCTTGTATTTCTACAGCGTGATACTTTTTTTTTCATTTATTGTCCAACAAAATTCCATATAAATATACCGAATCTCGATTCCGTCTTTATCTAAATACTCGAAAAATTATTGTCCGTTTATTCCCACTTCATAAAAAAACAGCAGAATAATACACTGTCAACTGAATATAAATCAGTTACAGAAATACCGCACGAGACACTGAATCAATCCCTAATAAACACTGTAACGGCTTTCGCGATTTACTCAGGCTTCCATATGGAGAGTCATTATCACCCAAAATTTCTCACTCCTGATTTCAAATCCTTCGCGATCGTTCGGTGGAAAAGACCGGTGACGTCAACCACTGGACCTCGCTACATTGTAAACAACATGCAGTAGCGTAGTGTTTTCGTATATATATATATATATATATATATATATATATATATATATATATATATATAGATTCAAATGAAAGGTAGAATCTGTATTTATAAAAAACTTCATAACAAAAAATTAAACCGACGAAATACGGAACTGGAAAGTAAAAAATAAAATAACCCTTCTGTCTCAATAACGAAGCTCCTAAACTAATGTAAGTAACTAATTTTGAGTCGGCGCCAAACAAACAAGCAAATGAATTAGGTAAGGCGTAAAATGATGGCATCAAGTTGCGCGGTGACATTCTGATAATTTTTTTGAAGTAATTTAATGATCTTCGTTGATTGTTCGTTTTGCGCCGACTCAAAATTAGTTACTTTCATTAGTTTAGGAGCTTAGTTATTGAGACTAAGAAGGTTCCGTATTTCGTCGGTTTAATTTTGTGTTAAAAAGTTTTTATTTTTCAATTTTTTGTGGCTGAAATCTACTAATTACCACCTACTTGTTTTTTTATTATTTCAAAAATACTTACTTACCCACCTTACTTCAACTATTACCAGTTAAATAATATGATTATCTATCTACTTTTACTATTTGTTGTAATATAAATTATTTTTGTTGTTCTGGTTAGTTTATTCCATTACTTTGTATATCATTCCATCCTCTCATAGAATATAATGATTGTGACGGATGTAGGAGAACAAAAATAATGACAGTAGCGATCTGTCATTGTCAACTACATATGTGTGCCAATGTTCACAAGTGAAAAATCAATGATCCCCTATTTTTCTACCCGTAAGGGTGGATAATTCCATTTGAAATCCAAATTTGATCAACTATGAGGTATACCCTATCTAATAAAAAAAGAATCATCCAAATCGAAGAACCCAGTAAAAAGTTATGCCTGATAGAATCGGTTAACGGACCAGAATTCAGAGGGTGAGTGTCAATATCCTTCATTTTGCTACCCTTTCATCTTTTATATTCAAATGGGACCAACTTCGAAGTACACCCTATCCACTGAAGAAATAATTATCGGAATCGGACGTCTCAGTAAAAAGTTATGCGTGGTCATACATAAAAAAAAATATACGCGTCGACTAGAGAACCTCCTCCTTTCTGGTTTCGTCGGTTACAAATGGATGTTGTCCCATCTGAGTGTTTTTTCATGGAGACGGTTTCTAGGCTATCCATTTTATTAACTCGCCACTAGATGGCGCCGCAGCACATCAACGTCTATACCGTTCAACCGATCGCCATGAAAATTGGTGACACAGATATCCATTTTGCTATAACTTGTATAACGGGAAGCGGGATAACGGAATAGCGTCACAGACATAACCTAAATGGAACAACACAAGCAAAACAAATTCTACTCGGACGAAGTCGCGGGTACCAGCTAGTATTTATATAAAATTCATGATAAATTCGATAAATTAACTTTATAGTCTCATTATAAATAAAAAAGAACCATTCAGTTCTCAGGAAGCTGATCCACAAATATCAATTGGAAATATAATGGAGGAGTCAGTCCACCGAAAATCCTTATGGAGAAAATTATTGCAATTAAGATAGTATAAATATTTGATAATGTGCTAGGTCCGAGAGATAGTTTTCCATTCTTTTTTTAATTACAACCTTTTCTATCCTTCTTGACTGAATTTGATATGAAATTCAAGCAAATAAGCAATAAATAGAACCGTTCATTCTACGGACTCGTGAGATAAACATGATTACAGATTTCCGTTGAATGTATGTAAAATAATAGACCAAATTCAATTGGTAAAATAAGTAATTCCGGAAAAATGTATTTGTGGTAATAGAAGGATTCCAAAAATCAAATATTCAAGATAAAATTTAAATTTGTTGATAATTTCAAGTTATTTCAGGTTTTGTTAAGTTTGATTTGTTTGAAAATATGAACAGGGTGTGCATAAAATCAGATGTGGAATCATCTGCGACTGAAAGATGTTCTTTAGACGAAATAACCTCTTAGGATGTATTCAAGTTGGAAAGGGAAAAATTCTCATTTGAATGTTAAATAGAAAGATTCTTCTGGAAAGTGAGAATCCTACGATAAAAATGAAGCTATTTTTTGTAATATCTAATAGAAAACAACTACTTCTCCGGCTAAAGCCACGCTGGACATTGAACTACATCTGAT
Source organism: Gonioctena quinquepunctata (assembly GCA_018342105.1). Lineage (NCBI taxonomy): Eukaryota > Metazoa > Arthropoda > Insecta > Coleoptera > Chrysomelidae > Gonioctena > Gonioctena quinquepunctata. Next base: position 23,046 of record JAFIRS010003867.1, on the reverse strand, counting down.
AGCGTTGTTTTAGCCGGGGAAATAGTTATTTTCTGTTAAATATTTCAAAAAATAATTTCATCTTCAAATTTTAAATTTTATTGGGGTCCAATGACTGAAATCACAAACAATAACTGAGAAATCCACGTCACACACACATAACTTTTTTTCAGGTTGTTTAAAAAAAAATTCGACATGTTAATTTAACTACACCATTGGTTGAAACACATTCGTTGAGAATAGAAAGACGTCATTCATTCATTGATATACATTTATTCTACCCCAGTACTCCATACGAACATTTCACAATACGTTAACGACCTCCTTGTGTAGATCTTATGAATGAAAGTTTGACGTCACAGAAATGTAAAAACGAGGGTTCCCTTATCTGCAAGACCTGTTCAAAAGTCTTTGTATTTGGAAGAATTTAAGAAGGTCGAAGTACAGGTGTCTTAGAATGCTTGTAAGTAGTAGATTGAGGTGAAAGGAACTAGGGTAAGATATACCTGAATTAATTTTGTAAGGGGGTTGGTGTTTGGTTTGCATATCTTTGGTAGTCACTGTAATGCCCTGCCTGAAATAATTTATAAATCATATTTAGTTATATTAGGCGATTCTTCTTTCAGTTGAGGGGCACTCTCGAAGTGGAAGGTGGTTGAAATATCAAATATAGTGAATAATTTCTACCGAAAATCTAGTCGTGGTGAAATTTGACAAATTTCAAAAATGAAAACGTGTTTCACTGGTCCCCAAAAAGACGTCATTCATTCATTGATATATATTTATTCAACCACAGTACTCCATATAAACATTATACATTACGTTTACGACCTTCTTGTGTGTATTTACTTGGAAGAATTTAAGAAGGTGTACAGAATAGTGGTAAATAATAGTGAAAGAAACTAAGGTAAGATAGACCAGAATAAATTTTGTTAAGGGGGTTGGTGTTTGGTTTGCATATCTTTCGTGGTCACTGTGATACCCTTCCCAAAATAATTTTTAAATCACTTATAGTGACATTAAATGATTCTTTTTTCAGTTAAGGGACACTCTCGAAGTGGAAAGTGGTTGAAATATCAAATATAGTGAATAATTTCTACCGACAATCTGGTCATGCTGAAATTTGACAAAATTCAAAATGAAAACGTGTTTTACTGGTCCATTTTACTGGTCCATTGGACTTATTAGGACAAGAATACGAATGCTTGGCAATGGGTAAGAGTAAACAATCAATAAAGACAATTCTCAGAGACAAAGATATATATATATATATATATCAAACAAGAGAGCCAAACATGTGAAGTGTAATATTAGAAACAGAGGACTTAAAGCCTCTTCACAAAAATTCAATATAAATTGAAATTAGTGGTAGACTACAAGCGAAAAACAACTACTTTCCTGGCAAATACCACGCAGAACATTGAATGATATCCACCTGAAAATCTATGCAAACTTCCAGTATCAAGAAAATTGATTGCAAATGTTTCTTTCTGATAAACTTGATTTTGTTTGAATGTACAGCGTGGTATTTGTCAGGAAAGTAGTTGTTTTTCGCTTGTAGTCTTCCACTTATTTCAATTTATATTGAATTTTGTGAAGATACTTCAAGTCCTCCGTTTCTAATATATAAATATATATATATATATATATATATATATATATATATATATATATATATATATATACAGTGCGCCCATAAAGTAACGCATAAATTCATTATTAGCTAAATAAACAATATAATTAAAAACTCCCGAAACAGGTCGATTTTTTATTTTAATTTACTGTTTTTTTTAATAATAATTTAATATACTTACCTTCGAGTAATGGCGTCATCACCAGTTTTTTTTGCCTTTTGAATTTATTTTAATACGTTCATAAATATAAATATTTCAAATGACCGGCTATGTATTTTACCTTTTTCCCATTGACTCTTTTACCTAATTCTTTTACCTCAGCTAACTCAATCGGTACGCCTATGGAATCTCAGGAGTCATTTCTACTGTGGAGCCCTCTGGTAGTTCTTGATGTCTGTTTCAGAAAATGGCAACTTGTTATTGCTCAAACATTGAAAATAAGGCAGAAATTCATCAAAATAATAATTTCCTTTATTCAGGAAGACTTACTGTTACCTATTCTACGATAATTAACTTAAATTAGTGCTTCATAGCAAAATATACATGAAAAGTGACGTTATGTGATAATAAAAAGTGAAATGTAACCTATTTTTGTAGGTTATGTAGTTTATATACCAATTTATGAAAGTGTTCTATCAAAAGGGTTCTTTAAAAGGTTTATTTTTGAGTTTAGTAACTTTTTATGGTTAAAAGTACCAGTGGCTTCTTGAAACGAAAATGTCCAGTGTCTCGGATCGCTCTTCCGTTCCTGGAAACTGCCGTTCCAGTCTGCAGCCCCCTTGTCGACAGTGAATTCGCCCTCGTACTGGTATATGTCTCAAATGAGAAGGTAAGATTCGTTCTGCATCTGGTTTTTATATCAGCTACAGTTCTTTCTAGTATTTCCTTGTGTTGTTGTTGGCAAATAACTGTTTTTGTAACGAAAATATGATTGATTTTTCAAATTCAAATTTCTTGAGTTGCTTCTGCAAAATTATTTTTTTCAATCTCCAATCCTTTGTTTTCTTCTCGAATTTTCGATTTTTACGCACTTTTTGTTGTACTTTTCATTATTTTCGTTTATTTGACAATTTTTATTTACGAATATACATGATATATAAAAAATCATTTCTGACGTTTTCTGCTTTTACTATTATCAATATTCATAATTTTGCATCAAGATATTTCCTGGCATCTCATTGGCTATTGTGTTCAGATCTAATTTCATATACAGAATGTTCTAACTTTAACATTTTGTTGTCTGCTTGTGCTCAAAAATATATTAGTAAATTTTGATTTCTATAATTTTATAAATTATGCCAATTGCTTGTAATGTTGAAAACATGTTGATTTCAAACATAGGTATCGACTAATATTATATGAGGTTTCAGAAAAAAGGTAGAATCTTCAGAAAAAGTGTAAAATAACATAGCATAACCTACTAAATATGAGCATTTGTTATTTATGTGGTTTTTCAGTTTATAATTTTCATTTTAACTCTTTGAACATTTAACACGTACTTCTAAACATAACAATATATATATATATATATATATATATATATATATATAAAATATTTTCACTTATTTATTGTGTGTGCGTGTGTTCTCGAATGATATCATCTGCCAAAAAAAACAGAAACAATGTCTCTAGTAGGTGTTTTTCGACTGAAAATATTGATTATTTTTCATAAATTGTGATTTTTTCGAAACTACTCTCTGGAAATGAAAAAAGTAAGGATCGTTTTCATAAAGTATTTTATGGAGACTATCGCACTCATCATCAAAGAAATGCAAACCAAAAATCAAACCAATTAGCTATATTCATTCATGGATATATTGTCCCCTACTTCCTTTCACTACAATCTACAACTTACAAGAATTATAAACACCTGTACTCCGACCTTCTTGAAAGCTTCCTATTAAACATACTTTTGAATAGGTCTTGCCGATAAGGAACCCTCGTTTTTACACTTCGGTGACGTCAGAATTTCATTCATAAGATTTACCAAAGCAGGTCGTAAACGCATTGTCGTGGAATGCTTATAGTGGAAGGAAGAAGGATTAGTGTGTTGGTTGAAGAAAAGTACATCAATTGATAAATTACGTCTTTCATTTTGAAATAATGAATTTTGACCAACGGTGTGGTTGAATTCGGGGGTGCGGGTTGAATTCGGGGGTGCGAATAAAATGAAAATATTTTTTTTATATCAGAGAGCAGATCCAAATCTTGTTGCGCAAATTTCTATTTATACCTGCAAAATAATCCAATTAAATCTGAATTGGAGAGTGGTTCCTGTTTTTTTTTTATATAATACTATTAAAAATACTCAAAAGTTTTTTCAATATAATTCAAAAACAATGAGAGCTAGAAAAACTTCCAAGTAAAAATTTTACAACATAAAATTTTGTATAAAAATTATTTTATGACTTTGACTTTACTTGAAATTAGGGAGGCATTGAATTAAGTGGAGGAAATGAAATTTTCAAATAAGCATAACAAGCAGAGAATTTTTCAAATACTAAAGTTTTTTAGAATTCATATATTCCCATAATCAGGCCAGTTCCTCGTTTATTTTTTCAATGTTGAAATTAGAATAAATTAAAAAATTATGGCAAAATAAATTATTGCCTTTTTTTCCTCGGTATCAATTAATCACATCAATTACAGCAAATTAACTCTGTGTTCATATTTGAACGGAAGATTTTAGAGAAAAATTAAAAATATTTGGAATGAGCAAAAAAAATCCTCTAAAAGAAATGATTAAAAATGTCACAACCATTATCCATAGTTATGAAGATATCAACGCCTTACAAACTCATTTGGGGAATACACTTTAATGGTACAAAGCAAATTATTTAAGTCAAAACACCGAAAAAAACCCGAAATCTATTATTTACTCTGAGAAAAGTTGATGAAAACTATAACAACAACTTAACATTTCTTGGTGTCGTATTAGATTTAAAATTGTCATGGGATGGACATGTTTATAACTTATGTTCGACAAATGTCGAAAAATATATTTTTATCATAAAAGTTATCATCCCCATGTACCTTCGAATCCGTCATTACCACAAGAAAAAGGAATGAGGACAAAAATATTGTTAATTGAACTCTCACTATTCCACGTCCTGGAAAACAAACCCAACGCAAACTCATATGTTCCAAATTGCCTCAGCAAGAATATCTAACATTTCGATAATACTAATAATGAAGGTATCATATAGAGTATGTTGGCAGTTCATGCATGACCCGATCAAACCAAAAATAGTATGCGTAAATATCACAATCGTATCAAAATAAATATTTGGAAATAATTAATTGAGCATAGGAACTCTTTGATGAAGCCCTCGACTGTCGGCATCGTCCGATAATATTTGAGGGGGAAAAGCAACAACAATGGTCTCCGTCGACGGGTTTTGCCATATGGCCACTCGAAATTCACTTAATTACGCTCAGATCACGGATCTGATTTATTAACATTGTATTCAGGCATACTGTTGCTTTTTGGGTACTATAGAATGTATACTCGAAACAGATTCATCCCTGATGGACTGATTTCATTGGAGTCATCGGACCCACGGATTATGTCAATTGAAGAAAATATACGATAAGAGTTAAGAGTTATGATTCTATCGCGGACGGTAAACTATCATTTTATCGACTCAAAACTCGTTGTAAAAGTAACAGTAAATTTAAAATTATGAAATTAAAACAATGTTCACCCACCCAGATGTCAATTTTACCCACTCAAGGGTCATTTATTTGAAAACTAATAATATACCTTTTAAATTCAATAATTCAATAATGTTTTTTATGGTCTTCCATCTTTGAAACGCCATATACTTTTTTTCATATTTTAGGCGCAATTTCTGGACAATAAACTGTTCACCGTATCTGCAGCTACAATTTCTACACCTTCTGGCAAAGCGTCTTCATCACTATTTTCGTTTTCTCTATAAAAATCCCATATTTTTGTAAACAGTACAGCAATCAAGCCAATTTGACTTCTGATAATTATTCAAACTGCTTCTTGGGCGGTAATATTGAACAAACATTCATAAAAAGGAAGCTGTTATTATTGAGAGTCAAATTGGCTTGATCGCTGTACAAGAATACCTTTTCAGACACTCCAATATTTTTTTTTATGGTCTTTCATCTTTGAAACGCCATATATTTTTTTTCATACTTTAGGCGTTATTTCTGGACAATAAACTGTTTACCATATCTGGAGCTTCAATTTCTACACCTTCTGGCAAAGCGTCTTCATCACTATTTTCGTTTTCTCTATCAAAATCCCATATTTTTTGTGAACAGTACAGCAATTAGGCCAATTTGACTTCTAATAATTATTCAAACTGCTTCTTGAGCTGTAATATTGAACAAAAATTTATAAAAAGGAAGCAGTTATTATTAAAACGCCATATATTCGTTTTCATACTTCAGGCGCAATTTCTGGACAATAAACTGTTCACCGTATCTGCAGCTTCAAGCTGCTAAATCCTTTCACCTTTTTTTTCAAACCTAAGGATAAAAAAGAAATAAGTGAAATTATTATATCCTTAAAAAATTATAAAACGCCAGGTATAGACGATACAAAAGCTGAGACATTGAAAGCAATATATAAGGAAATAGCAGCACCCTTGTGTTATATTATTAATATTAAAATGGAAAATAAAATCTGCCCTACTGAATTTAAAATCGCAATAATGAATAATAAACTATTAGACGTGATAAGAATTGTCAATCACATACTGTCACAAAGTGCTAATTCAAATAAGCGAATTCATCAAGAAATATTCAACTAGGAAAGTCTTGAACTGTACTAGGAGAAATTTCACCCCAAATCGGACACCTATGCGTTAGATACGCCAGGCAGAAAGTTGGATCCAGCGGCAAGAGAGAGTGTTCTCTCAGGAATCTGTTCTCTGCCGAGAGCAGATCTCCTAGAGGTTCTGAACACTCTTTTCCTATCTCTTGGAAATGACATCGCAAGAATCCCAGCCCTGAATAATTTCGTCATTGCAAAAGTCGAGGAAAGAGTTCAACAAAACACAATTAATGAGCCTTCCGGAAAAAGAGTTAAAAAGGAGCAATTTCCGAGTCTCCCGCCAACCAAAGGTAATCCATTGCAAAGTTAAGTAACTGTTCAGCGTAAACGCCCATGTAGATCAGTTGGAGTTCAAGATGTAGAGAGTTGTAGAACATATAATGTTGATGTGTCAAATGAATTTGAATCCATCGCCAATGTTGATGACACTGACATGAGGATGGATGAGAATTATAGTCCAGGAGCAGATCTAAGTTTACAGTGCATGCCAGGTCCTAGTCATGAAGAAATCCAAATTCCAAATAAAAAACCCAGAGAATCCAAAATCATTAATAATAATGATGGACGAATGGACAATGATGAGGACCAGAGACATATGCAAGAGGCAAGAAAACAACAAGTGCCACCAATAACAGTCCGAGACAAGAGTAAGTGGGTGCAGGTTAATTCACTATTGGTTTCAAATCAAATTAAATTATCAAAACCTGCAAAAAATATTTTTGATGGTATAAAAAGTTTTCCGGACACTCCTGACGATTATCGCAAAATTTCAAGAATATTTAAGGATGGAAATATTCCATTTCATACATATAGTTTACCAGATGATAAAAAGTTAAGAGTTGTTTTCAGGGGTGTTCCTGAATTTTTAAATTGTGAGGACATTAAAGACGACCTGATAGCGAAGGGTTTCTCTCCGGAAGCTGTGGTTCGAATGCACAAGATGAATAAAGAAAAAAACCCTTGCCATTGATTCTAGTTTTGGTAAACAAAACACAAAAAAATATATTCCAACTCAACAATATTTTGAATGTTTCCGTTTCTGCAGAGCCACAGAGACCAAGAGCTTCAGTTGGTCCGTGTCATCGCTGTCAGCGATTCGGACACTGTCAAATGAATTGCTGCGCGACTCCCGCGTGTGTTAAATGCGGAGAAAACCATATTTCTCAGGGATCACACTGCGAATTACCGGGGACGTCCTAAGTGTCCCCGAGTGACAAGGAGGGTGGCCCCCACTGCAAGAAATCAAAATTCTAGATCATTCCAGGCTAATTCGGGAAAAACACAGGCGGGGATCTCGTATGCCACAGCTGCGGGAGGTAACACTTCGCAATCAGTTGGAATCAATCCCTCAAACCCTCATGATATATTGAATGCTCTTGACCAAATGAGAGAGTTATTTGCAAAATTCGCTGAGACTGCTCAAAAGTTCTCGATTGGTTTTAAAAACTAATGGGAGAGCCACAGTCTCCGAATTTTATCAAATCAGTTAGCTGGAACTGTAACGGATTTCTCCAAAACAGATTGGAGTTTCAAGAATTTCTTAGAGATAACAATATTGATATCGCATTTCTACAGGAAACCCATCTCAATGGACAGTCCGTTAGAATTCCAAATTATAAACTGTATAGAAATGATCGAATTGGGCGTCGGGGCGGTGGCGTTGCCATATTGGTCAAACGCACCCTCTCTCACGCTCAGTTTGGTATTTCTAATGATAATACTCGTGGTATGGAAGCTGTTGGTATTGTATTACAAACGAGGCGGGGGTCCTCTAAGATTGATCAGTGTATACAACCCACCAAATAATCGAATACAGCCTGAGGCACTTGATGTGCTTTCGATGGAGACGGATCAACCTGTTATGGTTGCGGGAGATCTGAACGCCAAGCACGTGCAATGGAGTCGTGTATCAAACACGAATGGTCGAGCTTTGTGGCAACACAGTGATAGGTTTGAATACCAGGTGCTGGCACCTGATGAGCCGACGTTCTTTGGTGGCCTTAGGCCTGATGTACTTGATATTGCGTTGATCAGGAATGTCACCTGGAATGGGACATTCGCGCTATCGCCGAGTTGAGTCGGATCATAACCCAGTGATGATATCGCTGGGAGGTGATCCTCCCCCCCTTACAGATCTCTACGTAAAAGTAGACTGGGAGAAATTCATTTCGTTACTGGAGACGGCGTATTGCGCTCCTGAGTGGATTTATTCTCCTCTTGAGTTGGATGAGGCCTTAGCACGTTACGAACTCACCATAAAAGATGCACTAGAGGACTCGTCCTTCAGGGAACAGGCTCCAGATTATTATGATGAATTCCCTTTGAGAATAAAAAATCTCATAAGAGAAAGAAATAGAGCCCGAAGGGCATTCCAAAGAAGTCTGTTTCCTGGAGACAGAGACCGGGCGAATCAACTGAACAGGGAAGTTAGAGAATCTGTTGTTGAATTTAGGAACGAACGATTCAGCCAAACTTTAGAAAATTTAGAAAATAACAATCAGCTTTGGAAACTATTCAGAAATTTGAAAACTAAAAAGACCGACCTCCCTCCGAGTCCAAAGCTCAAGCTTTTGCAGACACGATGGAACGACAATTTCGGCTGAATGAAGGTCCAGACGATGATCTGGATCATGATATTTTGTTCGAGTCGAGTTCGTCGAACGTTAAGAGAACCTGACCGCGATGTCATTCGTCCAGCTTCGTTGGAAGAATTTAAGGAGTATATAAAGGGATTAAATCCCAAAAAAGCGCCTGGTTGTGATGGAATTTCTAATTTCATCATTAGAAAATTACCGGACAACCAGGTGAAATCACTTTTAAATATAATAAATAATTCAATTCGTCTTAGGAGATTCCCGCAAAGGTGGAGGCATGCCATTGTGGTGATGATTCCGAAAGAAGGACAGAATCCGACTTTCCCGCAAAATCATCGACCGATTAGTCTGCTCTGTAATTCAGCCAAACTGGCTGAAAAAATGGTACTGCAGAGGCTTGAGGAAGAAGTTGAAGACAGAAATGTTCTACCAGATGAGCAGTTTGGATTCCGCAAACAGCATTCCACGGAACTTAAGGCCCTGAGACTAGTCGAAAATTCGATTTCCGCCTTGAATAACGGTGAATGTGCTCTCCTTCTTTCATTAGACATAAGCAAGGCTTTCGATAGAGTCTGGCACGAAGGCTCATTACAAAAACTGATCGATTTCCAACTACCTCTGGGCCTAATAAAGTGGACCTCTGGGCCTAATAAAGTGGATCAAGTCTTTTCTCTTTGGGAGGACATTTCAAATAAAGGTGAAACAATCTCTTTCGGAAACAAGGGAGATTGAAGCCGGTGTCCCTCAGGGGGCTAAATCAAATCAAATCAAAATATGCTTTATTGTCGGAAAAATTATTTTTTTGTTGACAAAGCTAGTACTTAAAGGTAAATATGTAAATATATAAATAACAATGTAAATAAGAAAAAATTATACATATAGCGTCACAATCACGTTATTACATTCGTAGTCACAAAAATTGTTAATTAACATAAAAAACATGAAATATATAAAACATATCATACATATAAAATATATAAAAACATATAAAACATATTATAAATAGTCACAATTTAAAATAATTTAAGATTCTATGCTGATATTCCTATCTGAGTAGAATTCGTCTAATGAATAATAGGCCTTCGATATCAAAAACTTTTTTACTGATTTTCTAAATTTAGTGGAACATTTTTCACCTTTAATTTCATTTGACAAGTGATTAAACATTTTCTTGCCGTTGTAAATGAACGATCTCTTAATTTTTGAAGAAATTGGAATTGGTAAACATATATTGAACGTATTTCTAGTATTTCATCTCTGTATTTTTTTTGCATTAGGCATACCATTTCCAAAATAAGAATGCAAGGCAAGGTCAGGATATTGTGTTTTTTGAATAAGGACCTACAGGAGTCCCTGAATCCTGCCTTACACATATTTCTAACTCCTCTTTTTTGCAGTACAAATACCCTATCAAATAAATATTGGCAAGATGTTCCCCAAAAACATATACCATAGCGTAAATGGGAATCAATCAGAGCAAAGTTCACCTTTTTGGCAGACATAGTGCCCAATTCATTTGCTGATACTCTGACAGCAAAGCAACCTGAAGAAACTTTCTTACAAAGATTAGTTATATGATTTGCAAAAACCAAGTTTTTGTCTATTTGTAATCCTAAAAATTTTGCAGACTCCTTGTTTTCAATTAATTGCATGCCTAGGTAAATTTCCAGCGAGGAGCACTTGAGTGTGATAATGCTAGTCTTAGCGATGTTGAATGATAAAAGGTTAGCATCACACCATCCTTTTATTTTTGGCCTTTTTTTTTCTATATCTTGGCTAATCCTTTGCTGCAGTTGCATCTCATTATTGCTGTGCCAAAATAATGTAGTGTCATCTGCAAATTGAGTTATATTTGCAGATATATCAATGCAAGCTAAATCGTTGATATATAGCAAGAAGAGAATTGGGCCGAGAACCGACCCTTGTGGAACTCCACGAGTTACTGTCTGGGATTGTGATATGTCGCCATAGAGTGTGACTTTTTGAGTGCGTTCTGATAGGTATGATCTGAACCATCTCAACGATACGTCTCTAAAGCCATATACTTCTAGCTTTTGCAGCAGGATTTCGTGATCCACACAATCAAACGCTTTTGAAAGATCACAAAAAACCGCTGCTGCCATTTCTCGATTATTAAGACGTAGATATACATCTTCTAACAGATGGAACATAGCATCTCCCGTACTTTTTGAGCTTTGAAATCCAAACTGACTGGAACTAATAATATTATTTCTATTTAGAAACGACATAATTCTTATTTTAACAAGTTTTTCTATGATTTTCGCGAGGGTAGGTAGCATAGAAATAGGCCTGAAGTTAGCAGGATTGCTGGTGTCACCACCTTTGTGTAAGGGAATAACAATCGCTGTTTTCAAACATGCTGGAAATATTCCCAATGTAAAGCTTGCATTTATAGCTTCCGCCAGGGCAGTGAGAGCGGAATTTGGTAAATTGGAGAATATCTTTATGGTCATGTCATCCCAACCGGAAGAGTTTGTATTTTTAATTTCTTTAAAGATTTGCTTAATTTCTGTAGCATCTGTAGGCATGAAAAAAAATGTCTCTGATATGGATCTGTCCTTGAGAAAACTTAATGGATGAATATTAGATTTTATTTCTTTTGATAAGTTGTATGCCACAGTGCAATAATAGTTATTTATAAAATCAGGGTTTAGATCAGTTTTTAGTGGAGCCGTATTGTTTTTCCCCCTGAGGTCATTTATAATGGCCCAGCTCTCTTTCTGTTTGTTTGCAGATCTTTCAATTCTTTCACTATAGTAACGCTGTTTTGCAGTCTTTATAGTATTTCTATAAATACTTCTATACCTATTGTAAAAGGAGTTAAAGGCTGCATCGTTACCCAAATATTTACGAATTGAATGTAGGGATCGTAGATTTTCTGCTGATATTTTATGCCTTTCGTAATCCATGGCTTTTTTACTTTAATTTTTATTTTTTGCAGAGGAAATGCACTATTAAATACATTTGACATTTTTTCATGGAACCTATTCAATGGGTCATTATCATGAGGCATGAAATCATCCCAGTTTGTATTGTTGCATATATTTATAAATTTATCAAAGTTTTTCCTGCTGTAGATCCTACCAAATCGTTTCTTAGATTTCAACACTTTTTGGTCGCATTGGAATTTAAATAAAACAGACTCATGGTCGGAGAGTCCAGCACTCACAACTTTACAGCTGATTCTGTGGGTATTTGAACATACATAGTCCAAGATCGAACTAGAATAGCTAGAAATACGTGTAGGAGAATCAACGTGCATTTTGGGATTAAATGCGGTCAGGATGTTTTCTAATAATAATGTTGATGTGGAGAGTTTATTCTCAAAATTTATATTGAAATCACCCGTAAATATAACAAATGCCTTAGGAGGAATTTGTGATAATAACATTTCTAGTCTTTCCAGAAAGGTATTTACATTACATAATGGTGACCGATAAAGGCAAAACACGTATAAATTATAATCCTTACAGTAAATCACTGAAAATTCAAATTCCTTTTCGACCAACATATAATTATATTTATCACACTTGATAAAATTAATAGTTTCACATATCCTTTTGTGAAGAGGGATCAGTGTTCCTCCATGTATAGAGCTGGTTCTAGAGTATTTTGATACAATAAAGTAATCTTGTATATAAAGTGGTTCACCCTCCTCCAGCCAGTGTTCAGTTAGCATAACAATGTTAGGAAAATTTTGAAAATGTACAGCTCATTCGTTTTATTACGTACTATTGGATGTTTAATAGCATTATGTTAATACATTGTTCAGAGGGTTTCTCCCTAAAAAATCATAGTCAGCATCATCATTAATTGAATGTGCAGTTGAATTCGCGTTATCATTACCGAAAGGAGTGACTGGAAGGACAAGTTCACTCAGAGGTGCTCCCTCAGTATTATAGAAAGAGAGATCCATATCAACAGTTTTTAAATTTACATTATGATTTGATTTGGACTGCATAATAAATTCTTTTAAAGAATCAAGTATGTACCATTTGCTTGATATACTTTTTGAGTCAACAATAAATTTGATAGAGGTATTTCTAATTTTTTTCATATACTTGTTGATAGAGTTACTTACAATTTTATTCACAATATTATCATGTCACCTATGCTATACAGCCTTTTCACCAGTGACATACCAAGGAGCGAAAATGTGAAGGTCTCCTTGTATGCTGATGATACAGCTTTACTGGCCACATCAATGGACCATCGAATGGGGGTTGTTTATTTGCAGAATGCAATGAATGACCTTCAGGAGTGGTACTTGAGGTGGAAAGTGAAGGTAAATCCAGACAAAATGCAGGCGATATCTTTGGGGCGTGAGAAGCGTGACCCGGAGGGTACTGTGATTGTCTCAGGAAGGGAGATACAATGATCGACGCAAGTCAAGTATCTTGGTGTAACTATAGATCGTCGGCTCACCTGGAAGCCACACATTGAAATAGTCAATTCCAAAGTCAAGAAGAAAATTACCCAATTGTATCCTTCAATCAATAGAAATAGCAAGCTTTCGCTCAAAAACAAGGTTATGATTTACAAAATGGTGTTCAAACCTACCATTTTGTATGCCTCAGCAGCTTGGGGCCAATCATGCAGAACTAACATTCGCATCCTGGAACGGGGGCAAATGAAAGTTCTGCGTATGATAACGAACGCTCCGTGGTACGTTCGGATACTCGGAGACCTCAATCTGCTCCCCATCAAGGAGCACATTAAAGAACGCAACCGGAAAGTATTCGATTATGCGGAGTCGCATGAGAACCCTCTCATAAGGGAAGCCACTGATTATCCTATAGATGACCCCACCCGTTATAAGCGTCCCAGGCACTCACTTGAGTAATGGGCTACCTACTTCTATAGGCCAAGTTCAATGCTTGTAACTCTCGGATCAAAACATTCATTTTAAATTTGAACCACATCTCGGTCACTTTTTTGGAGAAAAACTACCAAGACGTCAATTTGCCAAATTGACGTCTTCCAAAATTTAAACCAATCGTGAATGGGCGTGTGCCCACTTATTCTCGTTGGAAGAGTAAGAGCCTATTAGGCTACACTTGACAATCAATGTGAAAGAAGATCCAAAGAATAATAAATAAAACCTTTACATAAAAAGGCGACAAAACCCTACCATCATACTTTAGACCTATATCTCTAGTAACTAACTATGCATAAATTTTTGGAAAGGTCATAAAAACAAGGCTGGAACTATTTCTGAAAAAAATAATTGCTGATAATCAATTCGGATTTCCAAGCGGAAAATCTACGGAAGGAGCCATTGCATCAATAACTCAGAAAATGTATGATGCAATCGATAAGAGCCAACCTGCTATCGGTGTATTTCTGGATCTTGCAAAAGTGTTCGACACTGTCGACCACCAACAGTTGTTGGAATACTTGGAAGATGTAGGAATATGAGGAGTGGCACACGACTTATTTTGATCATATCTGTATGATAGGAAGCAATGTGTCAAAATTGATGATACCTATAGTAGTTTTGAATTGGTTAAATGGTACCACAGGGGACGGTACTCGGACCAATTCTATTCATCATATATATCAATACCATACTTACCATTAGAACCTCTGGACACATAATAAGCTTCGCGGACGATACAGTTATATTGTATACATCAAACAGCTGGAAGAACCTAATATCTAAAATCCAATCAGAAATGAACAGTATCATTGACTGATTTAATCACAAGTTGCTAACCATACATTTTGACAAAACATTGTTCCTCCCTATAACAAGCTACAAAAACAAACTTCTTCAGTATAACACTTCAGAAATAAATAGTTACAATAAAACTATCACAATAAAACGTACTGAGAATATAAAATATTTAGGGATAGGTATAGATGGTCATCTCCGTTGGAATCATCATGTTAATAACACTGTAAATACGATGCGAACTTTCTTAGGCCGCTTCAAATACCTCACTAAAATCCTACCTCTGCACCATCTAAAAATGCTCTATTTTACTCTTGTAGACTCCCGTATAGCATATGGAATTATCGGATGGGGTGGCATCGCCAATGTATATCTAGAATAGTTAAAAACACACTTCAAAAATATTTCCTAGAAATTATATTAAAAAAAGAAAGAACCTACCCATCAAATAACCTATATAAAGAAGCTAGGGCACTAGATATTCGACAGATGTTCTTTCTAAAAGCAGTGTGCTTTTTATAGAAGAATAGGAAACATATTGACTTTCTTTCACATAATTACCCAACAAGAGCTAAATATTCAAATAAGGTAAGAACTCCATTAGCGAATAAAACACTGAGTACCACATGTCTATAATTTTTTAGGACCACGATTCATAAATATTATTTCAGAAAGATCCCTTTGCGACAACTCCAATTCTGAAGCATATTATAGTGTAACGAACCTAGGCCGGACCTGTCGCCTCACGCGTTGCCATCGACAACGATGATGTCACCCCCGGAGATATTCGAGAACAATCCAGTCGCGCTGCCGCGGAAAACAACGGTCAATATTGGAAATAACTGGAACACGCTGTTCGCCAACCGCCAGAATTGGAAACATCGAGAATTCTGTAACGGAGATAAATAGGCAATCCTCAAGAGGGAGTCTCGGTCTCAGCAGCCGATAACGTCGAGCGATACAGTGGCGTAGTTAGTAATATGAATTAGTTGTAAATTTAAGTGTGAAATAAATTAGTAAAACCAAGCTAAGTTTATTTACGTTACAATTGGTGTCGGAAGCGAGATTTTGAAAATAAATACGTGATCGTGGAGTGGATAGTCAGAAAAATAAATTGATAGACCTTTTTTCACGCCCAAAATAGACAGTGACCCGGTTTTCGCGAAGTGGACAATTGTGCGTGGGAATATAAACTGATACACTGTTCGCGTGGAACAGACAATAGACTGGTGGCCCGTGGAAAAGAATTCGCGAAGTGAATTTTAAACAAACTGATAAACTTTTCGTGTGAAACAGACTGATACCTCGTCAAAGACAAAATGTGTTCAAGAAAAGTGCGCCTTGCGGATTTGAAGGTAGCGGAATTGAAACAGGAATTGGAGGAAAGGGAACTGGAAACAACAAGTAAAAAGCAAGTACTCCAGGAAAGACTTGCAGAAGGACTTATACAAGAAGGTGAGGACCCCGAAACATTTTTATTCGAAGTTCCCGGAGGTGATTTGAGTCCGATAATAGAAAAACTTGAAGAAAAGTCTAGAAATCTGGAAGAGAAGCTTCAAGAAAATTCTATAAATCTGGAAGAGAAGCTTCAAGAAAATTCTAGAAATCTGGAAGAGAAGCTTCAAGAAAATTCTATAAATCTGGAAGAGAAGCTTCAAGAAAATTCTAGAAATCTGGAAGAGAAGCTTCTAGAAAGCCTGGAAGATAAGCTCCTTGAAAACACAGAAGGCCTAAAAAAAGAACTCTGTGGTGTGGCGAATCGTCTAGAAAAAAGAATAGGAACCGTCGAGGCAGAGATGGACAAGATGAAGGAAATAATCAGCGATGAAATCAAAGAGGAATGAGGCAGAAATGGACAAAATAAAGGAAACGACAGTAAGCGGAAAAACGAATTGATAGTGCGCCCTCCACAGAGATGGTTAACAAAAATGCAATGCTGGACTTGAGTTTGAACTTGGATGAAGTTCAAGAGGGTATACAAGATGTCAAGGTCATTTCTGAAATAGGGAAGCTTTCCATGAAGCCGCCTCAATTCGACGGAAAAACTCCATGGGAAAATTACCGCCGACAGTTTGAAGCAGCGGCCAAAGCTAATGGATGGAATGCAGGGGAAAGAGCTGTAGCACTAACACTTGCATTACGTGGAGAAGCGACGAATATTCTACAAACTCTTACCGCCCAAGAACAGGAGGACTATGATCAGCTGATTAAACACCTAGAATTACGATATGGCCAGGCCCATTTGGAACACGTATACCATTCCCAACTGGAAAATCGCGAATCCTTACAAGAATTCGAAGCTGACATTGCACGCTTGGTTCGTCTCGCATATCCAGCCACACCGGAAAATGTAATGGAGCGATTAGCGGTTCAGGCATTCTTGGATGGACTCCGTGACCATGAAACCAGACAAGCGTTGACACTAGCTCGTCCAATACATCTCGTAGACGCACTGGCACGCGCTTTGGAATTTGAGGCAGCAAAACAATCCTGCAAAAACCAAAGTAAAGTTCGAAGTATTGAAGAAGACTCACAGGAGCATGCTGACTTGGAAGCTGCCATAAGAAAAGTGATGAAGGAAGTTTTGCCTGAGAAAAGACAGATAAGATGCTGGAATTGTGGCAAAATTGGACATGTGCGTAGCAAATGTCCAACATTCGAAAACACGACTCCGATGCAGGAGAACTAAAGAAGGTCGACGAGAAGGGGCAATCGTCGGCCTGTGTCCAGCAAGCCCCGGTTAACAACGCATATGTCGCTATCCTGCAACGACAGAACAGAGGTGTTTTCGTAGACGGTCTCATCAATAACGAGCCTTGCACCATGCTGCTAGATACAGGTGCGACTAGGACAATTCTCGGGCCTTCCTTTGCCAGAACACCAGAACGAATTGAACCGACAACTTGGAAGCTACGCACACCAACAGGGGAGCCAGCTACTGTATATGGCGAGCTACCGATTGAAATAATTTTGGGCAGCACTAAAGTGAAACATCAGGCACTTGTAGCGGACATCGAAGACGATGCAATCATCGGAATGGACATCATGAATTCCAGAGGGTTTGAATTGGATTTCAAAGACGGCGTCCTACGTGTCAATGGAGAAGAGCTGGTACTTCATGGGAGAAGTGAAGAGTTGGTCCGTGTGCTGTTGGCTGAAGATGTAAGCGTACCTGAGAGGGCTGAAACCATCCTGGAGGCTCGCCTGGACGGGAGTGCGAGCAGTGGAGACGTGGTAATGTTCGAGCCCAAACTTCATGATGAGAAAATTGGACGAGGGATTGCCCTAGGGAAAACCCTGTTACGTGCTGGAAAATTTGTACCGGTAAGGGTCATGAATGTCAATTACTTTCCAGTGACCTTAAAGAAAGGAACAATTTTAGGGCACTGCTCGTCAGTTTCATCTGTGATCCATGGCGTACGAGGTACGATTAGCCAACCCAACAACTTGCCCACAGAACTAGAAAAATTAGTTGCCATCTCTTCCAAAGATATAAAACCAGCTCAACAGCCCAAACTAAGAGATTTAGTCAAAAAGTACCAAGACATCTTCGATACCGGACAAGGAAAAGGGGGTCGAACTAATGTGGTCCAGCACAAGATTGATACTGGGGGTGCCCGACCGATCCGGCAATCAGCAAGAAGACTTCCTCTTGCCAAGAAGGAAGAGGCTGACAAAATAGTCAGCGATATGGGAAAAGAAGGAGTTATCGAACCATCTGACAGTCCCTGGTCCTCTCCAGTCGTACTGGTGAAGAAAAAGGATGGATCGACACGCTTTTGTGTAGACTATCGCCAACTTAATAATGTCACGAAGAAGGACAGTTACCCTCACCCTAGACACGTTGGCTGGTTCCACGATTTTCTCGACCCTTGATCTGAAGAGTGGATACTGGCAAGTAGAACTGGCTCAGGAAGATCGAGAAAAGACTGCTTTTACCATCGGCTCAGGATTGTGGCAGTTCACCGTTATGCCATTCGGGCTCTGTAATGCTCCCGCCACATTCGAAAGATTGATGGAGACAGTGCTGAAGGGACTCTCATGGAACACGTGCCTAGTGTATCTCGACAACATAATTGTGGTCGGCAGATCGTTCGAGGACCACGTGAAAAACTTGGAGGAAGTATTCCTGCGACTGAGGAACTCCGGATTGAAGCTGAGCCCTAAGAAATGCCATCTGTTTCAAAAAGAAGTACGATACCTCGGCCACGTTGTCTCTGGGGAAGGAGTAGCAGTGGATGACCAGAAGATCAAAGCTGTTAAGGATTGGCCCATCCCAAAAGACATTCACCAACTTCGAAGTTTCCTTGGTTTATGCACATACTATCGCCGATATGTGCTAGGATTCGCTAACATCGCTAAACCACTGACCAGGTTCACGGAAGGCCAAACAAAGTTCCAGTGGTCCAAAGAATGTCAAGACTCATTCAGGAAGCTGAAAGGAGCTTTGATCAACGCACCTATACTGAGCTATCCCCTACCCAAAGGGAAATTCATTTTGGATACGGACGCCAGCAACGTGGGACTTGGAGCTGTCCTATCTCAGATCCAGGAGGGACAGGAGAAGGTCATTGGTTATTTCAGCAAGACGCTTAGCAAACCAGAGCGCAATTACTGTGTCACCAGGCGAGAGCTGTTAGCTGTTGTGAAGGGAGTGGAGCACTTCTACAAGTACGTGTATGGAAGAAGATTCCTGTTGAGAACTGACCATGCAGCTCCCAAATGGCTCTTACAGTTCAAAAATTCTGAGGGTCAAGTAGCACGTTGGATCGAGAGACTCCAAGAATTCGATTTCGAGATCGAACATCGAGCCGGAACTAGCCATAAGAATGCAGATGCCTTGTCGCGAAGACCATGTCCAGATGATTGCTCAAATTGCCGACGAGCAGAAGAGAAAGAAGCAACACTTTGTAGAACCGCGGCAATGGATGACAACTGGAATGACAGCAAGATCCAGAAAGACCAAGAGAAAGACCCCGACCTTGGCTTAGTCGTCAGCTGGAAGAAGGGCAATCGAAGACCATCATGGCAGGAAGTCGCAGGTTACTCGCCGGCTGTTAAGTCCTATTGGGCACAATGGAACTCTCTTATTCTGGACAATGGGATCCTGAAACGTGTGTTGGAGGCCGATATTGGTGGGGAAGACAGACGCCAAATAATTGTTCCCAGGAACAGAAGAGAGGAAGTGCTGCGGGAAATCCATGATGGAGTCGCTGGAGGACATCTGGGAGTGACGAAGACCCTGCAGAAAGTGAGGCAACGGTTTTACTGGACCAATTGTCAAGCTGACGTCCAGGACTGGTTCAGAAAGTGCGCTGTATGCGCTGCTAGCAATGGACCTCGAATACGACCCAAGGCCCCGATGCGTCAGTACAACGTAGGCAGCCCGTTCGAGAGAATCGCCATTGATATCGCCGGCCCGTTTCCCGTATCCGACCACGGGAATAAATACATACTTGTGGCAATGGACTACTTCAGTAAGTGGGCGGAAGCCTATGCCCTGCCCAACCAGGAAGCCATCACCGTCGCCGACGTCTTGGTGAAAGAGTGGATATGTCGATTTGGTATTCCAATGGAGCTGCACTCGGATCAAGGCAGAAATTTCGAATCCAACCTGTTCCAAGAAATATGTTTACTGCTGAACATCCGAAGACAAGAACCACGGCCCTCATCCGCAGTCCGATGGAATGGTGGAACGGATGAACAGAACGATCAACCGCCACTTGTCCAAGGTTGTCTCTGACCATCAAAGAGACTGGGACCAGTATCTTCATTTGTTCCTGATGGCCTATCGATCCGCAGTACACGAGTCAACAGGTCAAACTCCTGCTAGTATTATAATGGGCCGGGAACTGCGACTGCCTTGTGACCTGAAGTTTGGGATACCGCCAGGACAAGACACTGCGGGAGAGGACTACGTCATCAAACTTCGGCAGAGAATGGACGACATCCACGAACGAGTCCGGTTGAACATCCAGAGTGCCAGCGATAAAATGAAGAAGACCTATGACATCAAGGCCGACGCTGGAGGGTTTAAGGTTGATGACCTGGTTTGGCTGTACAACCCCAAACGTCGTCGTGGACTATCACCAAAGTTGCGGAACTCGTGGGAAGGCCCGTATAAAATCCTGAAAAGGATAAACGACCTTGTGTACCGAATCCATAAGCCACCCCGAGGGAAACCAAGGGTCGTCCATTTCAACAGGATGGCCCCTTACGCTGGAAACCATGACCAAGTTTGCACCCTCAAGCCACCGGAGGATGATATGACGTTCGAGAAGTTTATGTCCTTGTATTCAAACGGGCAGAAAGTTCTACATGGGGTTACTAGAGAGGAGTCACGAGACTTTTCGAGGTGCCTGCTGACTACGCACTAGCGCACTGTGTGGCAGAAGATCTTCGAATATCCAGGGGCATCGCCGTAGTGTTTTCCAAGAAATTTGGTCAACTCCAAACACTGCGGGAGCAGAATCCAGAAGTTGGTGGGGTGCTACAGTTGAAGAAAGGCCAGAGAAACATCTACTACCTAGTTACCAAGAGGCATTCCCAAGATAAACCGTCCTATGAAGATGTCTGGAAGAGTCTCACCAAACTAAGAGATACTATGGTGGACCAGAATCTGGTGGATCTAGCAATTCCAAAATTGTCCTGTGGTATTGATGGGTTGGACTGGAGAGTCATAAGAAGTATGCTGGAGGCGATATTCAGATCCAGCGGCGTCAGGATTTTGGTTTGCTGTAACCCTCTTCCACGACCGGTCATGAAGACCGTGGAGTGTTACTTCCATTGAACTTCACGGTGCAAATATGGGGAGTCATGCAGATATCGTCACACTCCAAGGATGACATTTCGGGACGAAATGTCTTTAAGAAGGGGGCAATGTAACGAACCTAGGCCGGACCTGTCGCCTCACGCGTTGCCATCGACAACGATGATGTCACCCCCGGAGATATTCGAGAACAATCCAGTCGCGCTGCCGCGGAAAACAATGGTCAATATTGGAAATAGCTGGAACACGCTGTTCGCCAACCGCCAGAATTGGAAACATCGATAATTCTGTAACGGAGATAAATAGGCAATCCTCAAGAAGGAGTCTCGGTCTCAGCAGCCGATAACGTCGAGCGATACAGTGGCGTAGTTAGTAATATGAATTAGTTGTAAATTTAAGTGTGAAATAAATTAGTAAAACCAAGCTAAGTTTATTTACGTTACAATAGAAATAAGTCATTCCTACTAAGTAATCAAAGACAACTTATACATAACTTCTTTAACTAAAAAAAAAATACCATTAATCCAGCATACTCCCAGGCTCTCTATTCTCAGTTCTCTACTACTGTTCAATATGCCAAAAATTATATGTCCAGCTACTCAGTTCTCTTCCTTCGGCTATTTTTTCCTTGCTTCAATACCATATTACATGATATGTATGTAAATATATATGTATGTATGTGTGAATGTATCTTGTATATGTATGTGTGCATTCATTATATGTATTAAAAATTCTAATACTTTGTTATGTTTTAGTGTTAAGGGTCGCATGAATGAATAAATGGGATATGCACGGACAGCGAAGCTTTCTCTTTATTTGTTTTGTCAGAGTACTATTACTCAATATTATATGTCAAATTATTATTAGGATAATTAACTTTTACTACTGATGCAAATAAATATTATTATTATTATTATTATTATTTTCGTTTTGAACACTACCAGTCAGGCCCTTACTTCCGAAGCTCCGACCCATTCGGAAGGCGCGCTGGTTACATAAACCATTGACCTCTCCCCACACCGTGAAGTGAGAGATCATTGGGTCGAGAATCATGTGTCCTGAGCAAACGTAACGATCCGAGAATGACTGCCTTCTGCTGCGGCCGGCTAGAGATTCTGCCGATTTACGGCATGCCGGTATAATTTCCAGGTTTGAGAGTAGCGTTGGCATCATTCCACCAAGGGCCCCTATAATCAGAACCACTATCTTTACAGAATGGTCTGGTTAGAGTCTGCGGAGCTCGAAGAGTAAATCTCGATACTTCGTCCGTTTCTCGTCCTCTTTTCGCACGATATTCGTCTCGCCCGGAACCGAAAACCTTATGACGTATATCGTTTTCTGCTCGCGGTCGAAGAGGACTACATCAGGCTTGTTGGCTTGTATCTGCCTGAGGGTGGGGAATGAGTAATTCCAATAAATTCGGCACTTCTCATTCTCCACAACGGACTCAATATCCCCCGGAGCGTAGGGCAGCACCGGTGTCTCATCAATACCGTACGAGTGTCGTAAATGATAATACAGCACTCGTAACGCCGCGTTATGACGATGGATATAGGCTGAGACCG